>WURT03547835.1:0-21127 GCA_009936505.3 Holothuria glaberrima | reverse complement strand
GCTTCAAGTTCACTTTCTGTTGAAAATGTGACAACTTGATCTGCTGATATCTTGAGAACCACACGTCGGATTTCAACTGGAATTTCACCAGATTGCTTAGAATAAGTACCCGTCTAATATATCAAAACTTGATTTGAGCTTAGACCCTTCTTTTAAGTAAGTGCTTCTCAACATTTTTAACTTGAGGAACACTTTGACTCTCAGAATTTTTCTGAGGCCCACCTTACAAAAAGTTTATGAGAAAAATATGACTACTAATCGTGACATAAAAATAAACAATACAAGTTGCGAGCTGTGTGCATGCCATATTGCAGCACAGCATTGGAAACGCATTCATGTGGATGCTCTAGCTCTGTTGACGGACTTGGACCAATGAGACATGTCAGTCCGGACTAGAGTCAGTGTGAAATATAATACCACATTTTTTCTATATTATTCTATTTTCCTTTATTTTTTTTTATTTTTATGGCGGATCTCGCAGCCCACTGATTGAAAAGGGCTGTATTAAAATGTTGTGAAGAGGTTGGAGCCAAAGTTTTAGGCTACTGAAATTACACAAATATCTTATTTTCACTGAAAGAAGTTATGGATGGAAATATTTTAATGTCAAATGAAAGTGGCAAGATTTCCATAAATTATGTAAAATCGGGAAGAATTTGTTTCCAATTTAACATAAAATTGCTTGTCTTCAAGTGAAAAATGTACCAATGCAGCTTTAAAGGGTATGCAGCTGATTTGTGTGGAAAATAGTTTCCAAATTTGTATTTTGTTCTGACAAGCTATTTTAGGTTTATTTGAGTTGATAAATTAAGTACAAAAATATGTTCTATATATTCTGTTCTTGTAAGTGATGCAACCAAATTTTGATAGAAAGTGGAAGAGGCCAACAATTAAAAAAAACAAGGGACCTTTTGAGAACATATTGGTTGGGGAGGTGGGAGTATGGGGCTGGGGGAGAGAGAAGGAGCTATCTAGCCTCTTATAGATTTACCATCCAGTGGTACTTTTCCTGTAAATTGTCTACAAATCACAATTTCAGACATTTGAAACTATGGATGTAAATTGTGCTGTTCATAAACCATGCATTTCATGTTTGGATATCAGACAAGCTTTCTCAAAATCTCTTCATTATGGTGAATCTGTAGGGTGCTCCTGTTGTTTAGAGTGGCAAAGTTTATTTTAATGGCTTGGACATGTGCATGGATCCACCATTAGCATCTGTTACAGAAATTACGGCTTCATGAAAATTCGAAGGACATCATTAACATTTGGGCTGGGAATTAGCCCGACCCCTTCAAGCCCATCTCCTAGAAGTGACAGTAATTTGAAGTGTTCAAAGAATAAATCTTTCAATTGCTAAAGGTCATTCCAAACAAAATTTTGAGAACATATTGTAGTACCCTAGTGTATTATTCACAAAAGAGAACCATTAAGGAAAGGGGTCACAGGGGGTTCTTAAGTGGCCCTGGAAGGATGGAAGGTGTACACTCTTTGACAGCCAGACTTGCCGAAAAGAAAATTTAATGAATGTGTGCAACTCTATACGATGCATAAACAGTATTTCATCACTGTTGAAAATTTTTATTTTTAGAAATATATAAATCTATTTGTGTTCGAGATCTTAAATGTTGCAAATGGAGTGTGGTATTTATGTTTTGTGCTGATTTCAAAAAATACATTTTCTGAATATGCATATTTGTGGTTCATTATTGGACCAATTAAATATAGTTTAACATTGTTCTTTCTCATATTTGGTTGAACACATTAAAGCAGTACCCATTGGTTGAATGACAAGCAACAATTGCTGAGTGAAGATTTTTGTAATTTGGTTACATTATGCAAAGTCATATATAGCAGCAAAGTTGGTATTGACTGGGATTGCTTGTGGAGTGATGCTCAGCTATGGGGGATACCTGGGAGACTGAGGGTGCACTTGATTGAAGGTCCCCTTGAGGTACATGTAAGGAGGGAAAGTGGGGAGGGGGATGATGTGCCTGCACATAACTCCTGTAACTGTTCATCTTTTTACAGCAGGCTGGAGCTATAAGTTGTGGGGGTAAAGGCCACAATGGTAAAATGCCCTCACCCCACCCTCACCCTTATCCCTTCACCCTAATTTGAGCACTTCTGTTAGGAATGCAGTGGTAAGGCTTCCAATGTTATTGCCATGTGAAATTGTACAACTTTTGTGAAAGAAAGAATGAAAGAAGGAAAATGTTAGAGAGGCAGACAAAATGTTAATTTCAGAAGTACATTGCTGGGTACCATGGCTTCTGTTGGTCTAACTCAGTCCCATTCACCTATATTTGCCAAGTTGGTTTTGTCAAGTGTGATACATTTAAAAATGGTACAGACAAACTCATTTGCAATTTTGCAATTATTTTTGTAAATAAAAGCCAGAAATGGTTCCATGAGGATCTACAATGGGTTCTGAAGTGTTTTTAGGTCAAAGGCTGATTTTGCTCAAGTTTAAAAAGTAATTGTAGCATCTAGATCTTAAGGAAATAGTTTGATTTTATACTTAAAGTTTTGACTCCTTGAATTCTTCATGTACCATTTTTAATGGTTACATGTTGCAAACAGCAAATAGCCAGAAAGCTACCACTTGAGAACCTAAGATTCATGATATAACTTTACTATAAACGATAAAAGTAAATGTTATCATTTGTTTGAATGTCAAAACCTCAGGCTGCAGCTGCCTCAGCCAAGCTGTAGGGGCTGCATCCATGCTTTGTTGCTATACACTTTACAATAGCAGCATTGACTTACCACTGCTATTGTAATGTGTTTAGTAACAAAGCATTGCTGCAGCTGCTGCAGTATGGCTTAGCTATTTAGACCTGATGCCGAAGGAATTTGTTTTGTTTCCTTTCATTTTCCACAGCATGTGACACTAATACAATGTAATACCAGATAAAAACATACATAAACATGATGTGAAAGAAGTATAAAGCTAAAAGCCCTCCAGGGCTTGTAGAGAGCTTACTCTCTCTAGTAAAAAAGAAGATAGCATACAATTTGCTAATAGATCACAGTTTGTCACTTTAATATTTGATACAACTTTGTAAGGTCATTTTAATATTGAATGCAGTAAGATTACAAGTAGAATTTAGAGCAAAATGGGTTTATTTTTAACAAGTATTATAGCAATAAGTCAGTTGAGGGTCCAAATAGTAGATATAGTTTGTGGATTTTATTTCATGGGGTTTTACAAGCTTTTGTACTCGGCAATTGGCAGTTTTGATGCCGGCATATGTTATCATGAACTTTGTTAAGTGTCTTTATGTGCTCATTAAATGTAAATCTGTCTCATGATGGGGATGATTTTCTTACACTTGTATCTCATGGTTAAAATAGAAGTTTTGAAATATGTAGTCATTTAAAAGTTGTATGAAGTAAAATGAGTTGTACTCTTTGCTTCTTTCGATAGCTTTTTTCCATCCCCTATAAGATTAATCAGGCCTATAGCTGGACAGGGTGTAGAAGGGGGACCAGCTTGCTTCCAGGGGGTCAATGTTTTTCTGGGGTCAAGATATACAGTAAGATGTGTCAGGGCAAGAGCAAACTGTGGTCTAAAAAATTTCGGGAACTAAAATTTCTGGGAGGTGAAGAATTGTTGCAGTAGGGGGATCTGCCCTCTTCTCTCCCTCTTTGACTACAGGCCTGGTCTATATTCTTGTCAGTGATTTTATTTGTGAATGTTGTCTTGACCTACTAATGAGAAAAATACAATGCAAATTTATAAAGATGATATTTTTAAGTTAATAGATGCATATAATAGTGTGTTTTATTATATCTGAGAGTTTAAGAAATATAGAGTCTATTTAGGCTGTGTTGGCACAAAATGTTAGGCTCATGCAGCATGGCAAACTATGTGTTATGTTTCCAATAGGTTTCATTAAGTTCCCAGTACCAATGTAAATAATACCTTTAAAACCTCTTTAAAACGCCCGGACAAAATCTGAAGAGTGTGCGTCAGCGCCCGTTCTTAAATTGCCGCCCGCACAAAAACCTTGGCCACCTGGACAAAAAATTAACGTTTTCACTTCTTTTGGAAACATTTGCAAAGAGAATTAAAAACTTTCAGTCTCCCAGAAGTATTTGATTGAAAAAATACAGTCATGAATCATGATTTTGATCGCTGGTGCCCTCATACAGGCTATTATGATTTATATACCTTTGATACTGCTAGCACGAATATGGTAATTGCGATCGATCACTCAAAGGCAATCAGTGTCATTTGCCAGTCAGAGACAAGCGCCCAGACAAAATTTTGTCCTGTGGAGAACATGGGTGATATTCCTTTATATTCATAAATTGGGTTAATATGGCTCAATTGACTGTAGTAACCTGGGCCAGGAAGTCAAGTGACTTTGCAAATAACATACATGCCCACATGGGGCACTGAGTGTCCCATGAACCACTCAAAAGTATTTTCCATCATATCAGTGAGTTTCTTTGCAGTAATGTCCTTACTACTTGAGTAAGATAGTCCCCCCCCCCCTCCCCAACTTTCATCACATTTACTGTAATCATAATACTCCCAGACTAACCTAAACCTTATCCTAACACTGACCTTTATGTAGATTTGTCAGAATATTGAGATGTTGGAACAGCTAGAGAACACAGTCACCATCATAACATAGAGTATTAGTCAAAGTAGAAAAGTAGTAGTAAAAATGTAGTTGTTTGCAATTCATATTTGTAGTAAATTGTGATGTTAACCCCAAGTTTTGCATTTTGTCCTCTGGGATCAGTTAATGTATGCATAATTGTGACTTATTATAATAGGTATGAACACTTTCAAAAATGGGGAATAGCCTATCATAACGTGTCCCTCCACTTTCTTGCAGAACCCAAACAAAAATAGTAGGCAATTATGATACAGCTGATTCAGTGAAGTCAAAATGAAAATATGATGGAACAACAATTTTGGCACCATGCATGTCAAAACCTCGGGCAGCAGCTGCCTCAGCCAAGCTGCAGGGGCTGCAACCATGCTTAGCTGCTATGGACATTACAAATGAAAGGATTGACTTACTACTGCTATTGTAATGGGTATGCAAAATGTTGCTGAAGTTGCTGCAGTATGGCTGAGGGAGCTGCAGCCTGGCAATTTTGACATTATGCCTTAATGGATTAAACTGGTTTGAAAATGCCTACACCAGAGACAGATCTGAAATCCAAAATTTTCCAGCACCCGTGTTAAAGCGAGCCCGAGGTTCTCTGCATAGCTTCATGATTTGTGCTTGAGGCTGTTCTGGTCAAGGTCATGCCTTCCATCCCCCCCCCCCCACACACACACACACACACACACACTTTTGAGAAAGTGTTCATGCTCTTGTATACAGTATTACTAGCAGAATGATCATTAAATTACCATTTGCAAATTATGCCATGTACAACTTGATCTTAAAATCATGGTGTCAACTGAGATGAACTGAATGGTTTTGGTATAGTGGTTATCTTTTGCCCAGGGAAATTTTCTAGGACATTTGCACCTGCAGCAAGATTTAGGTCACATGAAATTGGTTTGTGTGTATTTTCTTGAGTGCTGCCTGTGAATCGGTTGAATGATATATCAATACGAGTTTAAAATTTGTCATTGTGTTTTGTCAGACTTCAAATTATTGACAAAAGGAAATATCTACTTCTGTGGTACTTACTATCTTTGTATCCTTGATTATATGTATATCTACCTTATATGTCAAGTAATTTGTGCAGCACTAGATTCCAAAACTGATAAGCATACCAACAATATTGTTGTTTTGTTATTAAAGTGATTGCCCATTCCACAACTGTTTCATAAATTACTTTTGTTATATTGTGGTCTGTTAAGAGGTCTTATAATGTGCTGAATGGGATCATACGCCGCAAATTTCCGAGCATTAACAAGTTTATCTTTGAGGGTCGAAAGCCAGTGGGCTTATCGAGGACCCTATACCAGAGCGAGTGTGGATGAACACCAGCAGGATTCTCCTCTTTTTGAGTAGTGCTCAGAGGCATTCAACATCCCCATCCGACTGACATGAGTGCATCCCCAGTCCTTATAGTCACTTTCTCAAAGGCTATGAGGGGTGGAGGTTCCTTGCTCTACTCCGCTGCTTGACAGCTCAACCGAGCAAAGCTCACAACTTCCTGAATCAGACAACTCCTTGAAGGGAAAATGCAGTCCCCCAATTTGAAGGAGTGTACCCTGGTACACTAGTTCAGGAATGGCTCCTATCAATTATGTGACAATATTTTTCTTTCTTATTTCCTAAATTTATGCAGAATGACTTATTGGTTTATCCTCAGTTTTCAATGATTTGACACAGGAACATTATGAAATTACTTGTGAGAGAAATAAGAGGAGATATGTGAGATTTTGCAAATTTTTGAAAATAAACTAATAGGGGGACTGCCTTCTTCCTCTAAATCAGACAACTCCAGATACCCAATTAAAATTCACAAACGTAATCCCCCTTAGCATCACTGTGAAGAGCTGTGCTGAACAAGTAAATAAAGTCTCCAGAAAACTTCAAAGTAGTTCCACAGGGATTTGATTCAGGGACCTCTAGTATGCAAGGCAGTACGCTCAACCACCAAGCCACCTACACCCTCAAGGTCAAACGTAAATGATGTAGACTGCATTTAACAGCATACAAAGAAATTACAAGAGAGTAAAAGATCTCTTAAAATCAGGCACGTTGAAAATCGCAACTGAAAAGAAAGTGGTTTGGATGCAATTTTGGCATCACATAACACTAATGTTTCTTCATAGACCAAAACCACTGAAATAACACTTCTGTCCAAAAACTCCAGTGCTCTATTAATCCTTCTCCCCCTCCCACTTCCCCCTTCTCCCTTTGATCCTCCACTGATGACTGGCAGAAAAAAATTGTTTCTTTGTTAGTGCTTCCATAAATCAAACAAAACTCTCAAAAACTAAAGTGGCCATGATTTTTTCAAAGTTGATGGTTATTGCCTGAAATTTACAAAAATGCTTTTAGCAAGCATTTTGTCTGATTCTCTAGGGTAACGGCTCAAGTGTTTTTGGCAGAGGGCCACATTTCCATGATTTCTTGCTTCATCCTTGTTGTAGTAGCCAGCAGGGATGAAGGGTTTGGAGAAATGAGCTCATTCTTGGGGGCAAAGCCCTTACATAAGGGCTCAAAATGGCCTTCACAGCAGGTGGTGGCAAGTCTCGGGATTCTTAATTTAGGTGGTGGTTTCATCATGGGGAACCTGTAAGGGATCAAAGCCAACCTCGGCTCCACCAAAGTTGGGGCTGAGGTAGAGAAATTTGACACACTAAATAGCAGAAAAACTCGCTCTACAATGAAGGCTTGCCACTGTAGTTTCTCATGTCCTGTGTGAATGTCAGAGGTATCCCAAACCACCCTAGACTGAAGGAAACGGAGCTCCTAAAACTAAGAATTGTCATTACCACCATACTTGGGTTCCTAATACAGGAGAATAATTGGCATCCTTTTTGCATCCACCACATTAGAATCACCCAATTGTTCTAAGGTAGAAAATGTGGCATCCAAAGGCTCTAATTGCACACAGGAAATTGGACATAAAAACAGAAACCTTTTGATTCCTGGAATCTTTCGCGGGCCATGTTGATTGATGTCATGGGCCCCAAACGGCCCGTTGGCTGCCACTTGAAAAACTAGGCTCTAAGGTGTCTTTTAGAAGTCTCTCAGTGGGTGGAAGTATAAACTGGCCTACATTTTGCAAAATCGTATCCAAAAATATCAGGAGGGGAGTTCAGTTCTCCTATTACTGTAGGTGCTCCAGAGAATTTAATAGTGGCATGAAGGGTAGGGAAGACTGATGAGGGAAGTAGATCAGACAAACACTTGGGTACCAGGCATGGATGAATCAGCTGACTCTACTTCAGAGTCGTAACTCCTAGCCCCAAGTCGAGTAACATGCAGCTCCACTTTCCTTAGAATTGTGACTCCTTGGTAATTCAACATACTGTCAATCATATGCACAAAATCATACTTTTGAGTTATCATTTGTATTAATCTGCAGAGTTTAGGGAAGTAATTTAGCTCAACTACCTCCTATAGTATTTTGCTTTATTCTATTTCAAGTTGGCTAATACTATTCTCTAAGATTTGCTGTTCCGCATCTCTGCCATTGAGAAGCTTGTACTGTAAGCCTACTAGTGTACTATTAAATAAGTCATTGAAGGGTATCGTTACTGACAGTTTATTTGCTGTCAATGTTTATGTTCCTACATCACTGATGTCATTTTAGGAGTCATGACTCCATTCAGAGTCACTACTAATAGGGCCACAGGTACCAAAAATATTGGAGTCACTCCAGTCTATTGGGTACATTTTTAAAGGTCACAAGTTTGTGTAGTTGTGTTCATTCTCCCCATCACCCTCCCAGGCCCATCCTCTACTAATATAAATTATGTAAACAACATTCAGATAAGACAAACAAGGTAGAAAAATACCAAAAAAGAAAACAAAAATCTTGAGGGTTACTTTCAGTATGTACATATAAATTTTTTGCCAGCTCAACTGGAGATAAATGCTGCATTTCAACATAGATAATTTGATACAAAATTGTTTCGTCAAATTTTAAAACTCTAGGAGATGACGAAGAACGCCACTGGGAGGGAAATAAACGTACAAGTTTTCACTTACGTTACCAACATAGAATTCTTTCTCCTCATGAGTCATAAGCATACTTAATCTACTTGATAACTACAGTAGCAATATACTTTTTTCTCATGAGTCAGTTATATATTAAAGCTACTTAATGACTACAAAAACATATGGGGTGGTAATATTCTTTTTCCTCCTCAGCTACATATGCATGATGTCCAAAATAGCCATGTAATGTTTATAACTCTTCCCTTGTGAGTCATATTAATCCTAAGTCATGACTGTGCTACACCACTTTCATGACTACAACAGCAACATAATGGTGATATTATTTCTCCCCAGAAGTCATATGCAGTTAATAAACTACCTGACAACTTATCCAGTGGTAATGTGTTCTTGCTCATGAGTCATGCTCTTGTAAATCTATTGCATGACTACAAAAACATTTTGGGTGGTAAGACTGCTTTTCTCAAGATTTATGTGTGCATGATGTCTACAACAGCAATACACTGGTCAAAACTCTTCCCCTTGTAAGTCAGAATCATCCTGGGTAACGACTAGGACACCAATTTGATGACTACAGTAGTAATGCAATGTTATTTTTCTCCCCACAAGCTATATGCATTTTACACCTATCTGACTACACAAGCATCAAAATCATATTCCTTCTAACATCACTGATTCCATCTTAAAGCCACTTGATGATTTCAAAGACATTTGGGACTGTATTAAATATTCTTTTCCCTCATGACACAAGTGTGCATGATATCTACAACAGTGATACCTTGATGATAACCATTCCCAAAGTGAATCTTACTCATCCCAAGTCATAAATATAATACTCCAGTTGATGACAACAGTAGCAACACATTGACATTCTATCTCTTCACAAACCACATGCATATTACATCTGAGAAATACAATAGTATGTCATGATTAGTCTTCCTCATCACAAGTCATGAGAACTTTTATATCTATCTGATGACTACAGAGAAAACCCAATATTCTTTCCCCCATGATTCCTATGCATAATATAGCCACTTGATGACTACAGTGGCAGCATGTCTTTTGACTTCATAAACCTGATCACTACAGTGGTAACATTATAAATGTCTTTACTCACAAGTCCTATGGGTATTAAAATCTATCTTCTGACTACATTAGCTACACAATATATTTCACCTCACGTTTCATATGCATATTATAGTTATTTGATGACTACAGTAGGAACATGATGGCAAAAACACTAACCTGGGTTACTTGGATACTTGCAAGAGTTGTTTGTGGTGAGGCATAATGGGTGTGAGGTGCAGGATACAAAATACAGAGAAGAGAGACTATAAACTCCACAACAATCACAAGAAATGCTCCCTTTTGTTAGATCAACATGAGACAATGCTTACCTACCAAACCAAAATTCTAGTTGTATCACAAGCAACAACTAAGGAGGAGTTAAGTGTAAAAGGATACAAGAGTTTAGTAATGGGGACTATGGTAGTGGAGGTGGGAGAGTATTAGCATTGGAAGGGGGGGGGGGAGCGGCTATGGTTCCCATAGGGGGAAAGAATGGTTCACCGAGGCAGCATTTTTGTGTAGGGGTGGCACTTCTGTCTATGGTGAAGAGGGAATAAAAATGGGTTTTACCTATATGAGGGTAATCAGTAGGTATTTTTCAATGGCTTTACTTACAAAGAACACCCCAAGAATCTCGGAGCAACTTTTTGAAATATGCCTCTTCCTCTGTGATCTAAAGTATGCAAAAAATCTTCTCCCTTACAAGACGAACACAATTCATCATTTCATTAAAAATAGGGTTTAAGCAAAAAAATTTTCGTATGTAAAAGAGACACAAAATCTAAGCAATTTGGTGAAACTCCCATTCAACTTAGACAAGAAGTTCTCGAGATATAAGCAAATGAAGTACTTACATTTGCGACCTAAAGTGAGCTTGAGGCAAGCAGGGGTTTTATCACTTCCTCACATTGATAAGAAATGCTTTGTTTCCTTTACTTTTCCAGTCTGTTGTGTTGACCTTGAAGTTGATAGGGACACAAGCTCTGTGTGGGCATTTTGAAGTTTGCACACTTCCCATGCCTCTTATGCATTACTATTAGGATAACATGGAAATTATGGAGAAAATTGGTTGTAATGTTTTGACAAAAACAAAAGAGTGCTCATTAATGTTAGGATATGATGTCCTATGTGCTTGCTTCAAGTTCACTTTGGGTTGGAAATGTGACAACATTAATTAGCTTATATCTTGAAACCACTCATTGGATTTCAATGCAAATTCCACCAGAAAGCTTAGAAGTACCCCTCTTACATATCAAAACATGATTGTGCTTAGACCCTTCTTTCAACATTTCAACTTATCATGGTTTGAAATTAGACATGAACTTTCAACCTTCAGGAAGCCTTCTACAACAAGTTGTTCTTAAACATTTGAACCAATATCATTGCTTTATTTCTATAATTTATATTTATCATTTCTTTAGTTCCTGGTTCCAATTACCCCTTCCTTAAATGATGATGTAGAACATAACCCATATCCTCCCCCACCACTATTCCAAATTCTGGTAGAACCACTGACACAAACAAGGCAAAGCTGCCTAGCTATGATCTTCCACCTGCAACTGATTTGGGTGCAAGGAAGGCAAAAAGGGAAGGAAAGCCATAGATGCCCCCCCAAAAAGAGACCTACTCATTTCCAGTGGAACTCAAACCCATGAAGTCACAGGGCTCTATATTGGCTCAGAACAGTACAAAACACTGCACTCCCTCCCAAGCAGTGGTGCATCATGTGCCTCCCCCATTCCTACCCTGCACTCACCACCTACACAGTGTACAAATCTACTATGATAGTGGTGTACAAGGTTACCCTTTGGAGGATATTGAATTTTACACATTATTTGTTAATTATATATTACTTCAATTTTATTTCAGCCATGTGTAATCATTTCACATTCACACGCATATATACTTCATTTTCACTGCAAGGAATTTCTAATTAGCATCAATATTAATTCATATGTTCGGAATGGAATTGTTACCATGACGATAAAAAAATTTCACATAAACATTTCAGAGGAATTTGAAGTCATCGAGATACCGCAAACTGGTTTGTACTTATTCCACATATGATGTGAATTAAAACAAAACAGCACACTTAATTATCTTCTTAAATATCCATTTTATTTGATAATTTGTTATATTATAAAACCTTTCCAGTTCTAGTACCTGCATCTGGCAAGGTTTGAAAACCTCACCAAGTTTGATGTGAATGAAAACGTATTCCTTTTATAAATTAATAAGTAAACATACAGGTACTCTTAATTATGACTATTTCTCCTTTATGACATAAATAGACCTATGTGGCATTTGGTTTACATGAATCATTGTAAAATGAGTGGCACATGAGACACAAAAGAATCCTTCATGTGTACAATCTCCACAGCATGAAAACGTAACTCTCAGTTTCTTAATATCTTATGTTTACTAAAACTCAACCCTGCACTGTAAAGCATACACTGCCATTTTTTGTGATTATTCCAACCATCTCTAAAGCTAGCTGCACACTACACAACTTTGCACGATGCAACTGAACTCGACCAGCATGTCCCCAATAGTCATGTAGTATGCGTGGGTCTATGACTGCAACTAAGATTTTTAGAGACGTTTTAAATCATGTTGCCTTTCTTTGAGAAAAACTTGTTCCTTTTTTCTGACTGCAGTCTGCGACAGTGGTAAGATTGAAGTAATTTTAAAAATCAGGTACCAGGGATTGCTCAAGAAGTGGAAAGAGGGTTGTCAAATACTATACTGTGCAACCTCTTTAAAGCGGGCTAGCCAGTTGTGTAGTGTGCATTGCCGATTGTGCCAATAAAAGTTGCGCCAGCTATAAATAACTAGGTCATGACAGTCGAGTTGACAATGTGTATTGTGTGACCAGCTTAAAGGCCACAACATGCTTTGAATTTTTATATACTGCCCTCGTTGCAAACGAGTTACATGGCCAAAGAATGAACTTCCAATCCATACCAGTCTGAAGATACGTGCAAAATGCAACTGTGGTGTGAGATATGAGTTAAGTGGCCTTCTTTACTCTAAATATTAAAACTGTGATTACAAGTCACTCTTTCCTTAACATTGCTGATGATTTTAGTGATACTTCAAATCAATTTTGATACTTACAAACTACGGTGAAATTTATGTATGTTTCATATTTTTTAACTCCATTTAAACCTGCAATAATAAGATGTATTATAACAACAAAATGGCTAATTAGAACTTCACATTTTCATAATGGAAAAAAATATCTAATATACCCACCCACAAAGTTCAACCTGGTATGACATCCTCCATGAGAAAAAGCTGATTTCAGACCGACATATTAAACCTTCCTCTACATATCATTATGTGGAAATGGGTGGAAACTGAGCTACATGGGTGAAGTTTCAATAATTCTAACATTTCTCAAAACCAAATCTTGATAGTTTTGCCAACTTTTGCTCTAGGTATATATCTGCGGTACCTACACTACTTGCAACATGAATCAGGATTTCAATTCCAAACCCTGCTATGTTACAGTGGTGGTAAGACCTAAAATATTTGTGAGACACTCAAACAAAAGACTGCAAGCAATTTTATCACAATGGTAGGAGACCAAAGTGAAATATTGAAATTACACGTTTCATCACACACCTGTAAATACCTCTCCCTTTATTCATTTAACCAGCACTGGTATGAAAAAACATTGGAAGTTACAAGCCCCCCATGGGATCTGACTCAAGTTTCCTTTCCCATCCCACCCCTCCATCTTAAAAATTGTTGTTTTCTCAACTATTTTTGCTGAAAATACCCTATAACATTTACTGAAAGAGATCAAGATCTATCATAAAGATATCTGTTCTTAATATATAGCAGTATCACTTTAATATATGAAGGTTCCAGGATGGTTTTTAAGTAATTTGGCACACACAACATCTTTTCATTTTCCTTCACAAATCCTGCCTCAGGCCTCCAAAAACATTCGCCATGCGATTGAAAAACTTTCATTTTTTATTTTTTTTTTCGCTCCCATTCCTCTTTCCTTCAAACTCATTTATAGAAACACATCATACACACATCAAGGCTAAAGCCTAGAGACAGACTGACAAAACCTGCAGTTTCAGTGAAAATATGATCATGACAGTATATTTTACTTCCATTTCTGGAAAGAGAATTTTCAAACATCTTACGATAACACTCACCCCCACACTCCTCCCCTCCCCCACTCCCTTGGCTTTAGAAGCTCAATTTTCATTTTGTTGCAACCTTCTCGTAGCATGCCTTAAACAAAAGACTAAAGAAATCTGGCCATTTGCTATTTCTTTCAAGACAAAGCTTTCCATACTGCATTTTTATGCACTAAGCCATTCTTTAATCTGTAACTAGAGAGATAGGCTAGTCCATGACTTTTTGTCTAATCACTGGACCTCAAGGTTTCCAATGCCAAATATCGTGTGAGATACCCACCCTGTGTTTCAATGTGTGGAAAAACATTCATAATTCTTCTGTTAACAATATGTTCAAACATGGAATATGTGACTATTTGAGCAATCCAAGGGGTTTGTTTATGTTGGTTGCCTCCTTTCCCGCAAAGAATCGGGGACTTGAACATACAAACTTCATTCAGGGTGACAACTTTAATATCGGTTTTGACACTCTTCCAATTTTTTTTATCTCTAACAGATTATGATCACAAGTGAAAAGGGCGTATTGTGAATGTGGTTTAATATTCTACACCAGGGATGTTCCAGCTTTCATGAACCTACTTTCACTGTTGCCAGCATATAGTCTACCATTCCAAGTAGGGGGCCACACAACTAATAGCCTACATACATATTTCATAAGCACAAACAACGAGAAAACAATATCAACTAAGAACCAGCCAAAGATTGACTCATTAAACTACTGGTTGGGCATCCATTCTGCTCACTTGCCTATACATAAGGTAACTTACAAGACACCATTTGACCAACCTACCATTTGACCAACTTAACCATGTTCTTTGATCCTATTGTCAGACTTGAGCAATTTCAATGCTAATGAGCAATAACCACCTTCACTTAGCATCAATGAATATTAAACATTTTGCCATCAAATTGTGTTAGCAAGCCTTGAGGTATTCATGCATTGATAGGTGCAAAGGTGATCATCAATGATGATCAACAAAACCTTTGTGTCAAGTATATTTTTTCTGTGAAATCAGATTCTGTAGAGTAAGGGATGACTTTCATTCCATGGTTGTAGATGCATTATATGCAAGGCTACACAATTCAACCAAGTGGAATTTAATGTACTTCACCTTTTGGCTGTAATATAGTTCAAGACCACAGAGTGCGTTTCGAAGTCTGTTCCTTTCATTTTTAACGTTTACAACAGAACTTTTCTCCCATTTTTCTGGGATTCAGTTTCAAGTTGGCCCATGGGGTATGTCACTTTAAAAACTAAAATGAAAGACGAATATGGTTTTCCATAAAGTAGAAACAAAATCAAGGCCTCGCTGTACATTTCTGATCCCTGGATAGAGTAAATTGTATAGCAATATTAGTGAAAGAGCTGTGTCATTACATTGTTTGCTAAGGCAGCCACAGGTATAGACACACAGATTTTTAAATTTCATTTTAAACATGATCTAAACCCAGCAACACTGCAAACCATTTACAGTATTCTGCTGTTTGTCTCAAAAGTCCAAATTTTTTGGCACATTTTCAAAAGCAAATTATGTCAACCTCATGCACTTCTGTTTCACAATGGTCTAACGGTGAGAGCAACGATGCCTCAATACCTCACTTAAAAGACTCCTTGCTTTACTTGGCATTTTTTGAAATCTTCAAATATTTGACCAAATATTTGAATATTCAAACATATAAGGCTACATGCTGAGGAATCAAACAATGCATTATCCATGTTACGCTCCCTATTCCAGTCTACGAACATTGTGAGGAACGTTTTCCTCTCCTCAAACCCATTCCCCTCCATCTTCAGATTTTTATTTCACAAAATAATTTAACACATGTAACACAAGACATCTTTTTTTTTAAGGACCATTAGTAAAATAAATTTATTGATTCATTTCATATTAACTAACAGTCTGGGACAAATGCATAATTTTCTTAAAGGCAGAAGAGAAGAAATCCTGATTTTAAAGAGCAATTCTCATCTTCCTAGACAGTTCCAGTAGACCCAACTTTGCAAAATGTTGCTCCTTCCATAGCTATTTAAAGCTCCTCCTTGTGCACACACAAACCTATTTTATTGGTCAGCATACAAGGCTATAATGCATAATCCAAGCATTCTCTCTGCATTGTGTGGAATATAAGCTAATCGGCACCTTCTGAATTCTCAAACTTTAATGTCAATCAAAGAGCAGTCACCAACTGAGAATTTTGATACCCCACACGAAAACTATACTTTGGTGTTATGATTTTCTTTCTTTAAGAAAAAAGAAAGTCCCAGAGTTGATAATGGTTTGTGGATATTATAACCCAGTGTATGGGTTGAAACATCCCTGCTTTCAACCCTGTATGAGCTATTTTGGTATTAAGGATGCTTTAATTTTAATGTCTAGATGACTGTTTCCAGATGAGAAATCGATAATCTGTTACATCTTGGATAACAAGAGAATGAAACAAAATATGATACTGACCATTAGAAGAAGGATGTCAAAATACTTATAAAACAGTGGGGGATCAAAAGGAATGTGTGTATGAGGTGTAAGGATGAACACAAATTAAACATGACTTGAATCTCCCCTCCCCCTCCCCCAACAATTCCCCCAAAACATAGGTTGGAATATGTCCAGTTTATCTAAACACAAGTATATAAGCACTTAATGCACAAACACACACAAAATACAACAACTGTTAGGTCATGAAAATGTCTGACTCCCATCTTAATCGCCTTCCGTGCCACTTCCATCATATATATACCTTGGTTAATGTTATTTAATATAGTCTATTAAATACATTATGAACTAATTTACAACCATACTTAATTCGACTTCCATAAGGTCTCTACATCACTGTTACTTTGCATCTCACTTGCCATCGAAAAGGCTCGAAAGGTATCTCTTAGTCTCCCAATTTGCCTTATAAACAAACTGACCTTCAGGAACTAAGGGTAATTCCTTCATGCTAAATGTGGATTGAATAGTGATAAAACTCAAAACCACTGTTCAACTTTTTAAGGGGACATAATTCATTTAGCTATCTTTCACTTGAAACATAAAATTTCACTTCACTTCACCACGTCCTGCTTGGCGCTAGTCTTCTTTCAGCCACTTTCTCATCTTTCCTGACTTTTTCCCACAGGAACCTTTCTTCTCTTCCAACACCAATCAAGCTTACCCTTGCAAATCCATTAAAGACTGCAATGCTTTGACTGGTAATAACAAGCATGGCTTTCTTCACACCTATGGTGCATTAATTTTCTCTTTACAGCAGGCTCCATCTGGTTTGAAAGACTTGATTCACACGATTTGTTGTTACACAAAACGCTGAATACAAGGTAAGCCAGCTAGAGGGCTCCCTTCCCAGGAGGCCTTCACATTTTAAAGCTAGCCATCATAGTTGGCATCCCTAACAAAAGGATGTTCTAGAAGAGCTGCAGCATAAGGCCTCTTCTCCTGATCTTTGATGAAGACGTGCCTAAGAAAGTCTGTTGCTAAATCTGTTACATATTTTGGTATTTGGGGCATGGTGTCCTGAGTTGCAATTCTAAACATGGCAGCCATGGCTTCGTATTCTGACCAAGGAGGAACGGCTGTGAGCATTTCAAATACTGTAGCACCAATACTCCTGGGAAAAAAAAAAAACACCACACTGGCATGTTAAAGGGGAAATACAAACACAAGTAGGAAATTTTAAAATTATTACACAGTAGTTGAAGGCAAACAGTGCTTCAACACTCTCCCAACACACCACAGACAGAAAATACCTCTTGCCATTACTAATCATTCAGTCTCACCAAAAAAGGTGTGACTTGGCTTTTATGCCTCTCAATATAACTTTTAATGATTTCTTTTCTGTTCCATCCTTTTATATCATACTTTTCATACATTAAATTTCATCATCCTCACACTGAGCTCTAATTTGCCAATTCTCGGTGCTAAATAAATTTATTTTAATTTTAGTTTGAGAAAAAAGTAATTCTTTCTCACCAAATATCCGATCTTCTACCATAGCCTTTTCCTTGGATAATTTCTGGACTCATCCAGTACGGCGTTCCTGTCACCGACTTGTTGCCTGTCACACATGTCATGATGGTCTCCAGGCGTTTAGAAGCTCCAAAGTCGGAGAGCTTCACATTGCCATCCTGATCACGCAGGATGTTGGCACCTGAGGGAAAAATAGTGGAAGTATTTACACTAGGTTACATGAATTACATTCAAGTTATGTTTTAGGAATACATCACAATAGACCAATACATGTTAGAACATTCCCTTTGTCCCTTTCTTGATCACATAGGATGCTGGCACCTGAGGAAGTAATGGAAGTATTAATGCTAGGTTACATGAATCACATTTAAGTTATATTTTAGGAATATATCACATTTAACCGACACATCTACCTCATGAGGGTAACTTTAAGGGATTGACAAATGCACAATTTTGCAACTTACCAAAACACATATTAAAGCAACCTTAGCTGCAAAATGGGCAATCGCTTAATTTGACCAATGAAACCATCATTCGTGTATCTATATCTATATGTGGTATATAAAGTACACTATTGATGCTTGCAATCAAACTGTGTTGATTCACTTCTTGAATATTTTCAAGATACATGTCTCTATTATGAATCTGTGCTTACAAGTAAGTACTAACAAATGCATGTTTATTGAACACAGAGCTTTGCTAGTTAGGTGCGTAGGCCATTAAGTTAATTAACCAGGTATCCACAAGTGAGGTCACAGGAAATAGCTACAAATCTGGATTGAAAATCAACATTTTTTGGTAAGTTTGAAAGACCACAATTAACTTAAAAGAAGAACACACTGCCTCAAAAAACACTCTGTTGCTTATCTGCTAAATCTCCTAGTAAACGGTGTATCTGGGTGACAAAACTGGAGAGATGTTTTAACTTTTTATAGTGTTGTCTGTTAATGCGTTATGCATGACTAGGCTTGGACAAGTTACTTGACTATTAAGTTAATTTAGAGTTGCAACGTTTGGCCAGGAGCGGAGACAGGTGTCCACCTTCCTCAGAAGTGCAACTTCAAGTGTCCCTCCTACGGAATTTCCCATACTGTCAAAAATATGAGCAAATATCATCACTTGGCATCTGCATTTGTATTCCTTCACAAGATTTGACAAAGCGTAATGAAACTGACTCTTTTGGTCATTTGCATCATTGAATCTCAAGTTTTCTTTTCAGATGACTACTAAAATTCTCAGAAATTTCATCGAAAATGTTTGTTTTACCTGTGTGCCAGCTTGTGTCCTATCCATTCATATATCATTTCCTTTTGTTTTTTCCTCATATCTTTCCCTGTTTCTTGTATGCTATACTTGTCTCATTGTTTTCTTTATGACATTTTTTTACCTAGTGTTTGTTTTCATTTTCTTTCACTGTCTCTATTCTATTAAATTTGCTTCATCAAGCAAAGTGCTTCAAAATATTCTTCTGTCAAAGGCAAAATTATGATTGAGTAATAATTACCACTACAATCATTTGATTGCATGATTATTCATTTGATTGTGCAATTGCAATCAACAGACCAGAAAGTGATGCAGCAACACCAAGAGAACATACCTTTGATGTCTCGATGCATAATATTATGGTTATGAAGATAGCTGACACCTTCTAAGATTTGCCTGGTGTATTTCCGCACCCTTCCTTCTGGTATTTTGCCAAATTTAACAACTTCATCTCTAACAGAACCCTGCAAATGATAAAAAACAACAGTAACATCTGCTATAAAAGACCAAACTTTTGCAAAGGTAGATAGTAGCTATGTTTGATAGATGTATCTGAGAGGTAAAAGGATTTTGCTCACACATAGTGCAGAAAGAGAGGTGGGAAGGGTAGGGGATGCCCTCCAGTCCGCTGGTTTCAGACTGAAGTACTGCCATCACACAGTATGTTTCTTTAACAGCCAAAGTATGGAAAAAATCTTTTGTCAAGTTGAGCTGTGAATATATTTTCTTTCAGTCGCAAAAATGAATTTTAAATATATCTTTGTGCGCAGTCTGTGGAGATCTACCTCTCTTGCTCAACATTCCTGTTTCCAAATATTGTGCCACCTGTACATGGCACGTAAAGCTTCATTTCAATGTTCCCATCAGAGAAGCATGTAGAGCTGAACACATCTCTCAATGCCCTCTAAGGCTTGATAAATGGTTGATTAGCAAAATTCTTCAATTATAATTACATTAAGGTTTTCTCTTTTTTCTTAGGGAGCACTCTACTAGCTAAGTCCCAAGGTTTATTTTGAGTGCTTCCCTTTACAGTTTTTAAGTTGTCGTTATTATCACTAATAAACTGTGTTCAGACATATTATTCCAATGTACATCTTTAAATTGGGAAGAAACAAAAAAATGAAACAGCAATCAAGAATCTTGCTTCCCAGATCAACACTGGCATCTAGGATCCTAACAAAAGATGTGCTTTAGTTTAATGCTTGCTCCACATAGGCAACACACAGTGTGGTCATTCATATCACATTGTAATAAGTCATGTTCAGGTTTCAGGTAAAGTACACCAGAATTCATTTATCTTTTGGGCCAAGGGAACACAGCCTACTCCATGGACCATGCTACATAAGGCCCAACATGGACAAAACATTTCACTGGCCCACTGTTACTTCTTGATGTCACTGGACTTCTTGTATGTCAGTAACTTTTGGCAGTTTACCAGATGATTTTGTCATCGTCTTTGATGACAAATGTGCAGTACTTCACATGAAATAAAAAATAAATATGGCAGAAACGCTGCATATACCTACTATAAAAAGTAACGTCACAAGGAGAAAACTCACCCCAGGCATGTATTCTACAAAGATGCATAATTTCTTGTCATCCTTATGCCAGCCATAGTATTGCACGATTCGATCATGTTGGATATTCCTAAATATGTTGATCTCCGACTGCAGCGCTTGGATTTCCTGTAAAGAAGCCAAACAAAAAAATGTCACTGGGTCTGAAGTCATGGCCATAGCTATTAGCTTCTAAAGATGTTTTTCACTATATGACTCAGTGCATCACTGACACTGATTTGCTCCTCATGCTGTCTATACAGAGTGCACAGCACTGAGACTCCTGTCATGCAGGCGTAAATAGGCTTGCAAACTACACCCACCATAGAACAGACACTGGTTGTAACCTGTTTCCAATTCACATGTTTTTTTTCCCCAAAGACAGAAAATTCAACACAATCGTTACTAATAATAGTCTCCGACTGCATGGCCGAGTGGTTAGAGCATCCGACTTGCAGCCGGAAGGTCTAGGGTTCGAATCCTGGCCGGGTCATACC
>WURT03547724.1:0-21127 GCA_009936505.3 Holothuria glaberrima | reverse complement strand
ACTGACCGTGTGTTGCAGAATAACAGGTCAGTGTTTAACCAATCAGAATGCAGGATTCTCAATAACGGATGGCTAGAAGTGGTAGAATATGAGATATCTTGCTTTAGAAATTTGCTCTTCTTAAGAAGTGTAAAGTTAAAAAGTTCATTCTTTAGAATCACTCACCGTGTTTTCAAAACGAAACAACAGGTAATCCCGGAACAATTAGCGGTGCAATGTGGTAAGGTCTGAGCGCTGTAAAATGCTATAATTATTGGCATCGAACTTTTTTATTGGAAGAATGAATTTCTAGAACATAAAATCTCAAACCAAAAATGCGTAGACACATAGGTAGGATTTGGTCTTTCCGGGGGTTTCAGGAATAATCAGACATCCATCTGCTATAAGTGGACGCAAAACGCTCCGAAAATTGATATTTTTAAAGTCAGTTTGGTGAGGTTTCATCTTCCTTGTAATTTTCTCAGTTTCTCATATGTTAAAAAGAGTACTATCAGGATATTCTCCCAAGAAACAGGTGTCGCTCTTAGGTCATTGGATTATGGGGAAAGGTAGTTGAACGGTTACCTCCAATCTTCCCACGTGCCCACGTGGATACGTACCTCACAAGGTCTATAGGTAGTAACACATTTGTCAACCTCAGGCTGGAAGAATGTGTTGGTGTTAGTTTTTCACCACGGTTTTGAGACAACCACTGTGGGCGTATTTTAAATCCCAGATACTATAGTCATGCTAAACAGCACTAACCGACGCGGACCATGGATATTTGTAGGTAGGTTCTTCCGAACTTCCCACCCCCACCCTTTCTTGCATACGAGCCTGCATTGACGCCCAATTCTCGAAATGCGAGTTTACTTAGTTCGTTTCTAAGGGTTTGATCACTTCTTGTGTAATGAAATATAACAGTTTTACCTTATTTATTTAAACACAATTGACTGACATCAGAGAGTAGGTAACCTATAGATTTTATATTCTACTCATATATACACATTAAGGTTACTTACAAAATTTTGACGTTCACTGCAGCATAATTATGTTTGATTTTTTCAGACGTATGAAATATTTAAACGAATTCAACGCTATAGATGCCTGGAAGCTCAATTACGGAGAGATTTACTTTGGCAAAGGAAAGACAGATGTAAGTAGCCTTTAAGTGAGTGACGGGCATAATCAGTATAGCTAGCTAAATAAATCACTTTAAGCTACGTAAGTACAAATTAGGGTCTCGCGTGATTACTAGGATATCGTCTTTAGCAATAAACTAGGTTTCTGTCTGCACAAGCTGACAAGTAAAAGCTAAATACAGTTGTGGGCGGGGCTTAAAGTTACCTAGTTGGGAGAATTGGAACTGTCTGTGATGCGGTATTTGGTTCCTCTGCAGTATTAAATGGTTCACTTCCTTCTTAACTGGTTGCATATAGGCAGCAGTTGGTTGATGTAGGTTGTAACCCATCCAGTCTTTCCGAATAGATAATAGTATCACTCAGGGGTCTATTCTTGATCCGTTATTGTTTTCCTTGTATGTTAACTTATTTACATCTTTGTTTCTAATAGAGTACTGCTTTATGGTAAAGACACTGCTCCTTTGGTCTCCGGAAGGGATTATAAAACTATTGAAAATATTTTCTGTAAAGAACTATAGCATTATTGTGTTGTTGGTATAAAGACAAGCTATCCCTAAATCTTAGAACGATTTAAACCCTTATATTTGTTGACCTAGTTCGGAATGTATATAGATCTTTAAGTTTATTGTGTAATGGTATTCAGATAAAGATTTTTTAATCTGCTAGCTATAGCCTAGTGCCAGTTTCTTTTCTGAAACGACATGAGTTGTAATTGGACCCGGACTAAAGTAGCCCCACACTTTTTTTCTCTTGTGAGGTCATGGTTCAGAAAATCTTTAAACACTGAGTTGATTGATTTCGTTCATATCATCAGAACTGTCTAGCATAGTTATACAGTGCCTTTCCATTTTGGTAGCTATAAGAGAAGCTAAAATTCTTTCAAAAATTAGGCAGATTGGTTGGGCCGTGTTTGGGGCTAGTGTTTTAGAAAACCTTTTTAGGGTTAAACATTTTCGTACAAGAGGATTATAGGGTGGCGTTATTTAAGACATATTTTGCATTTGAGTCGTTTTAAAGGGGCATTTTGAGTTGGTTCACAAAATTCATGATTATTTTCACACCGGTTGGGATTTACTCACACCTTTTTGGTAAATGGTCAAACTAAGAGATTCTGCACTTCTTACACACAACTGAAACGGCAATGATAGGGTAATTAATGATTAAAGTCGTTTATTACAAATTCGTGACCAGACACTTTTTACCATAAGGTATTAATCATATGCAATACCTGTCCATAAAAACTATACAATTTTTCACATTTTCTGTAACTATAGGAAGTGATACATGCCAGCAATGAGACTAGTTAGAAACATTGTCATGCTGTGATTTCCTTCAAACACGTCCCAAAATAACTGATATCAACTCAATGAGCCCCTTTAACAGACTAGAAATGATACACTTCGATGACCAATGATCACCTTAGGTACTACAACCTTTTGTCTAACTTATTTTGCAGTATGATTAATAAATGAAAGAAAAATAACTAATTACACTACATTAAAGAGATATAAAATTGGCTGAACCTACCTTGAGCCAACACAGTATACGTACTAATTTCGCTGAAACTATAATTATGGTGGTAATAATAATAACAGAAAACTAGTTTTCATACTTACTTTGGGCTTTTTATTGTTACTGATACGATTGCTAACGATTTAAACCTTTGTTAATATCGTTGAGTGTGTATAGAACTATCAGTGATGCTAATCTTATCCCACCATGAACTGATTAACTTATCCCAAAATGATGTGATAAGCTAAGACTATACCTTAACCAAGAATGTGATATTTTCCTGTAAGGAAAGTTTGATAAAATGTGGTACCGTGTGTACTGATTAGGATTTGTAAAGGTCAAAATATCTGTCAGTGCATAAAATATGTAAATTTGACGGGAAAAATTTGTTTAAAAAATCGTTTTTACAAGAAAATTCAATTTTCTGTTGGGCCTGCACCCTGATATCTTAAAGGGAAAATGTAGTCACTCCAATATGAATTATAGTTACCCTGTTATCCTAATTCATTAATAGTTCTTTTTAACCATGTGACTATATCTTTGTTACTAATAAGTTGTTAGATTTAACCAGAATTGCTACTTGATTTATCTTCAGTGTGCAATGCCTTGACAGGCATGGCGAAACTGATTCTCAACATGGTATGAAAACTTATTTCTTTTATCAATCTTTACATGGTAGTTTCAAACATGAAGAACCTACATTCCATAGCGTATCGACAGGTACCTGCAGAATGGTGAAAACAACAAAGTATTTTGCGAGTACGCATTTCATATTAATTACGTAATGGAAAATATTACTTTTGTAGCAGACGTCGAATTTGTACGTTCCTCTGTTGGTAGGTGTGCAGCCGATTTAAATCAGAGGTAATACATGTCCTCCAGGTGGGCAATAGGGCAAGCTGAACAATTTACAATATAATTGCAGTGTTTAAACGTTGTCCATAGGTTTTCGGGTCGGTATATAAACGTTATTCTGTCCTAACACCTGCCTGGTCCCACACTATAAAACATTTCTGTAGATTTACAGAACAAAAATAAGGAAATATATAAAGAAAACGGAAAAAGTGCTGTCAATTTGTTTCCAAAAATTAACATCACTTTTCCGTTTCTTCTTCCTTTTTGAAACTGGAGAGTATTTGTGATGCAAATGGTGCAAAGGTCGATTTAAGTTAGGTCGTTCATTTTCAATGAGCCCATCATAGCATGATAGCAACCTCTCAAATCATTTCTCTCATAATTACTTTGAGTAAACAACTTGAGCTAAGCCAGAGAATGACTCATCTCGAAAGTGAATTCCACACCTTCCTTGAGTCAATTTAGCTCTTACATGGTCCGGCATATAACCCAGATTTGAAGAAGGGGGGGGAGAGGGATGGCGAAGGTACACCTTAGTGAGGGGTGTAGAGTCCTGACGACAACTTTAGGGCACCCTAGTGGGGTCAAGATGTAAAGATGTATCAATTAAACGACTTACAATATGAGTCTCACAGAGACAGATTAGTATTCATTTCTCAAAGAAATGATCATGCGGTGAAAGCTCTTGTAAAGTAAATCAATTCCTTACTAACCGTTGACAATGATGTTGGCACAACGTAACTGGATTTGATACAAAAAGGTATTTTTACCTCAATTTTTCAATTTCATTCAGAAAAGTTCAAGCGGGCTGCTCCGATCGACAAAAAGTTTGGACACATCTTCCCACTCAAGTTCGACAAGTGAGGGTCAGAAATTCTGCAAGGCTGGTATCTATAGAGTGAGTATAAGCTTTAAGTACATTTTTGCCTCCGGACTATAGGGTTCTCGAAATGAAAACTATCTTAGATTGCTATTTCCTGACACAAAGGCGTAGGAGGCTGTTCGAGACTTGTGGGGGGGGGAGGGGGACTTATCATTGTTTCGGGCCCTCCGTCCTTGAGGTGGGGTCTAAGGGGAGGTGTGTCACCTCCCTTTTTGGACATATTCGAACATTTGAGGGTTCGTAGATGCAATTTGGTGCAACATGTTGGACAAATTTTAATGAAAATTACAGCAACTTTTTGACATTTTTACACAGGAAACAAATAAGGGAATTTCGTCCTTGGATTGAGGGCAACTTCCGCCTACCACATTTTTGACTGGGGGCTAAAGCACCTCTAGCTCCCCGCTTCCTACGCCTGTGTTTTGTCATCTAGTCATCAGAATAAGTACTGGCAAGCAAATAAAATTTTTGAATAAAATAAGGAGTTAGTACTGTGTAATGCGACTGCGTGCCATTTCGGTGGAAGTAACGACCAAATATCCTACAAAATGACCAAAACAAGTTGAGTCTGGGGTCGATATTCAGGAAAATAATAAACTTTAACACTTTAATGCAATAGCGTTGCTAGGGTGACAAAAGTGGCAGGGGATACGTCAAATCCGACAACCTGGCGAATTCTTCAAAGTGAAGTCACACAGAATTTCTAATTTCCTACAACATAGGCCTACATCAAGTAAAACAGCTACGGTTCATTGCTAATTTAATTTCATCCAAATTCATACCAATGACACTTGATGGGTGTATCAAGCCCAGAAAGATGTTTATAGAACAAACTGGGGCATCCTCCGTGCCGGGGAAGCCAGGACCTGCTAACGGCCCCCGAATTTTGTAAAACTTGGATAAGTTGATAGGGCTTCTTCCTATACGGAATCGTGAAATGAAATAAGGACTTTCCCTGGCCTCTGGAACTCAAAACTAGTGTGCCCTTTTTAAAGGAATCGTGCATTTTATCTAATTGCTACCACACGCATACAATTTTGGTAAAAGCCATGAATAACCACACGTCTGTCAAAAAGTTAAGAGGCTGATTGAACCTAGGAATGTATTAAGTTTAAGCACCCTTAAATGCGATTTGCTGGCATTCGGAAATCAAGACAAGTACAAATCATTGTGGCACACTTTAACGACCCACTTAAACCATCGTTGGTAAGAAAAAAAAGTTGAGGCGAACAATTGCATAGGCCCCTGTTCACGTTAAATTATGTAGCATTCAAATCACGTTCTTGGAATTAGACTCCTCCAGCAGAGTTAAAGCACATTATAAGATGTATTTCATGTTAGTTAGCATCGTGGTGAAAAATTTAATGCTGGTCAAACGAATGTAACTAAAAAATCGGTAAATGCCCCGACAAAATTTTAAGGACAAAAAAAGGCAGCTGCTTCTCATGCCCTTCTTGGCTCCATTACTGAAGATTATACTATGACGGCTTTGGCATGAGCCAATGAATTGTAGATTCAGTTTTGTTTTTAATTTCAGAGTCATGGCAGGAAAATAATTATGTAGGTATATTTTTTGTCATATGGTCACAACGGTTTCTACATTACTTTCTACAGGGAGTCCATGTTGCCTTAAAGTTTATTCACCGTGATACTGTGCCTATAACACCGGATGTAATTCGAGAAGTCAAAGAGGTGAGCAGAACCGTAACCAAGGAGGAGGGGTGGGTACGATTCGTTGGTGTTAGAATGTTCTCCATTTTAAAGGTTATTTTAAAGGTTACTCTCGTTTCAAGAGTAAGCTCAGTTATCAAGTTTTTAATGATCGCTTTATTTCGACACCCAGTTTAAACAGTGTTAAACACTTCAGCTCATATGAAATAAGTTAGCACATGGACTCAACCAGTACCCTTAGATTCCCCGTGGGTTTTCAAAAATAGAATTACCCTTCCATTTTAGAACAATGAACAGGGGTCCGATATATTTTTGACAATTTTAGGGAGAAGGTTTGTTTATAGATCTACCGCTAGGAATGCAAGAAGCTACACCCGTCCGGGATTAAAGGCAATAGGCAGTCGCCCCAAAATTTGCTTTGAAAAATCAGCAAACTCTTGCAAATCTCCTCTTACTGCATTACAAGCACCTCTGAAGGTGTTTTGAACATAACTGTTATAAACAATAGGTAAAGCAAGGAGAAATTCTGCTTGGAATTTTACAATTCACTAACAAAAATTTTGTCACGTGATCAGAATAGGCCATTCATGATCTAGAGTGACGGGGCATACTAACACTGATTGGGGTGACTGCATTTTCCGTTTAACTTAATATGTGAAATACGGCAAGCACAAATTTTCTGACTTTGCAAACAACTCCTCGCCAAGGACTAAACAAAATTGGTTTTACTAAATTAAAAAAATAGAACCAAGCAATGTACCAGATACTTGTTCATCTTCACTCAATCCTTCTCCCTCCTTTATAGGGGTTTGAGAATTGATGAAAAGATAGCAGTGCCGTCGTAACTATTCTCAATTCGAATATCTTCCAAAGAGATGTCATATCTCCGGGGAAGGGAAAGCGATACAGATGTAGCCTATTAAGACAGTGGTGATTTTTGTTTTCACATATTTGCTAAGGGACAAACAATTTTGTAGTGGTTTCCACTCACTGGCCACACGCATTTACCCAACCCCTTAGGTGCTGTTGTGAAAATGACTCTAATCAGGGAGTTGCTCTTTAGTAACTCTCTGCTATAGCATTCGTGAAAGAACGAGATTCTATTTTTAAACTTTCTTCCAGGTAAGAAGCCTGCTACATGATAACCTGAATCAATTCTATGGTATCTGTACCGAGTCACCCAACGTTTGTATCGTGACAGCTTACTGCAAGCGAGGAAGTTTGCAGGTTCGTAGTCCATTTTTTCATTCGTGATTATAAAGTTTTACAAGTTACTCTTAGGTGGCTTATGTGGTGTGCGTGTGCGTGTGCGCGCGTGTCTGTATGAACATTTATAAACATAGGCTAACTGGTGATGTTACATGTGATGCCAATAAAGAAAAAAAATTCGTGTTATGAGTGGTGAAACAACCAACATTGTCTGCAGAGCCGTACCCAAGGGGGGCCAAGAAATTTTTTCGCATCCTAGGGAAATTTCAAGTTGCCATCGACTTAATTAATACATTTTTACACATTTGGCCTCCTGAAATTTTTTTCTCCCCCTGGAGGCCATTTCGCCCCCTCCTCCCCCCGCCTTAGGTCCTTGTCTGGCTACGGGTCTCATTGTCTGCGCTGCTCTCTCTGAACTCCGTCGCTATATGCGTACGACCTATATGGAACACGGAGAACATAACATACGATAATGGTTTGTTTCCCGGCTTCAAATTCGATTTCTTTACTTGAATTACGTCATACTGAAAAACTATCAAGAAGAAATTCTTCATTCTTTCCCTGCAAGAACAATTTCTACATATTTTGAAGCACCTCCTACAGATTCAGATCACACAATAGAGAGAGAAACATGATTACCGGAAGGAGTAGGGACACTAACCTTCCGCACCCCACTTTTCAAGTTACAGACATTGAGTTGGCCTTTTATCCGAACTAGCACTAGAGAATAAGCTATAGAGGATGTTAAGTGTGACGTTACACACTGAATCTAATTGGAATATGAATAAAACAAACCACTGTCGTCTGCGCAAGTGCAGTACCTATAATCGTTTCTGTTCTTTTCAGCTAGTGTAGAAAGGGGCCACACAACTAGATAAGGCTTGCTTGAATTTTACAAGATAGCTGGAATCTGTTCTTTTCAGTCAGCCTAGAACGGAACCACGCATGGCAGGTCTAGTCTATGATATCAGGGCCGTCCGAACCAGGGACAGGGCTGTACCCCTCAATAATATTTCAGTGTGAAGGTTTTTCTATGTTTTCAAACGTATAAAATTACCTTAGAAAGTGCCAAACTCTCGAGTTGAATGGTTCAAACTCTAACCTTAGATACCCTCCGACACAGTGGCGGAGCTACCATATAGTCAGAGGGGGCGGTCGCCCCCCCCTTGACGGACTCAAATCACCTGTCGGCGCCCTTTTTAGGTTTTTACCGTATTGAGGCGTAGGGTTTCTACCTACTTTGAAGCGCTCCTGCAGGCTATTCTCGCTTCCTCTGACCGAATTTCCTCACTCTACCTACTTTGAAGCGCCCCTACAAGCCATTCTCGCCCCTCTGACCAAATTCCCTTCCTCCGCCACTGCTCCGACGGTACTGGAGGTAAGGGTCTGATGGTTGAAGGTCTGATGGTTAAGGGTCTGGTGGCTAAGTGTCTCGTTAGGTCATAATGTCCCATCAGGGAACGTAGCCCCTGCAGTGGACAGAGCCCGTTCTTGGGTGACATTTGACTTTCACTCTCCCGACATACATAGAACGAAAAACTCCACAACATGACAGATCCATACAGAGGTCTGAATGGTGCGAGGTTGTTCACATCAAGTTTGGTGTTACTTTGACACAACGCGAAGGGGTTTTTGTTTGGTTATGTCGGTTCTTCTTCGGTTATTGGGACTTACGAAAGAGAGAGAGGGGGGCACATTGCGGCACATGTTCATTCAGTACAATGGTTAGTAGACCCAAATCCCAGTTTAATATCAGACTGCTATTTACAACTTCCACAGTATAAAAAAAAGACCAAAAAACAAACAAAAATTGTCAAACAGACGGGGGACGTAGACCCCAGACTTTCCCCTGTTTAGATATCCTGGCAAATTCCGCCCCGAGGCAATGAACAAAGTTGTTAGCTCATGGCGGAGGGGTAGGAAATGGGAAAGGGGAGGATCATCTACGCACTCGAAGGGTACAAAATCATTAAAAACATTTAACAGAGTAGAGGTGAGCCAGGTGTCTGAAACGGCCTGAGCAATTTCTTTTTCTAACACAGGTAACTGAGCTTCCCTTCAACAAACGTCCAAGCCCCAGCGGGTGGGTTGGCTATCCGCAGCTTTGCAAAGGAAAACTGCGTTTCCCCTTTAATCAGGCATTAATAAGTTCTATCTTTCATTCAGAAGTAGATTCGTCAAAGCATTCTACCTTCCGGCAAACTTGCATGATAAACTTAATTTATGAAAAGCGCGAAAAATCATGACCCAAAATTTATGATATATTGCATCAAGAGAGTGCATAGATTAATAATAAAATTGAGGAAATATTAAACTCTAATTTTCCTCTCGAGGGGTTTAAATTTTCTACTTACCTTGACGTTTGCCTCGATCAATCGTTTCTCGCTACCATCTGATTTCACAAGATGTTTTGAAGCGAAAAAATAAGATGTACTTGTTCATTCAAGTTCGTTCAACCTAATTCTATTGCAGGACGTTTTGGAAAATGACAGCATAAAATTGGAAGAGAATTTCAAAATATCGTTTTCAAACGATATATGTGCGGTAAGTATAATTGATTTGACTTCGAGGAACCATACAAAGTCAATCTAATGTTAAACAGTAAAATTTCTTTGGTATAGCTTATAAATATCATTATTTACAAAAGAAATACATTAGTTTTTATTTACGTCTGAAGCCTTATAACGTTCACTCGAGACGGTAAATAGACTGTGGTTGTCATGGCAACAATTCCCTGCATGATCCTTGCCACATGAAGGACGTTTTTTTGAAACAGCAATTTGAATCAATGCCTGAAACCTCGAATGTTTCACTTGAATTTCATACAAATAATTTAACATTAATCACATAGGGCCTATTAAATTTTGTTTAACCATAAACAGCAATGAGCACACGGGGATTCTTCAAAGCGCCCACAAATAATACGGTTTTATCTTTGGCCTTTGGAAGATGCGCAACCGGGTTGGCTAACGCGTAGGGTAGCTTTGAACGAAACGCGAAGTATACTTTTTAGCATTTATGTAAAGGTATAAATGTAAACTTCGTCCTGGGTTTCTTTGTTGTATTCTATGGGTCGTCATATAAGGATATTTTAATAGTCAAGGGTGCTTAGATGTTATCTGGTTTGGTTATACCCCCGTCACAACTTCTAAAGAAAATTTGTGTTGTGAACTACTCTCAAGAGGGCTTAGGCGGAGCTATGTACTCCAGAGGAGAAGGGGCAAGAAGGTTTTTCCGACTCCGAGTCGACTCCCTTCTGGTTATCTGTATGTTTAATATGTAGCACTCTTGTGTTGGATTAATGGCTTCATTGCTAGTGAAACAAGAGGGGTAATCCAAGCTGCAAAAGTCTTCTCCTCCATATTCTTTACATACCTTGGGGTGTATAAGAAATTTTCCAAAATACTGATAAGCAAATAAAGAGGAAAACCACTCTTTGGTCATTTAAACTTCACTCCGAACATATCATGTGGTTTTATGATCTCTTCTAACACACTAATACCGTATGCAAATAATGGGGAAAACCAATTAAAGCTCATTTGAACTTAGATCTCATGATATGTTTTACCTATGGCGCTAACACTTACGAATGCAAACGTTTTTATAGTCAAGTACCTATCCACCACCTATGAATTACTCGGATATGCTTTAGGAGAGGTTGATGATAAACTTTTCTCAAAATTTCGGCAAAACTGACCTTAACGTAACATAGAAAATGAGGGCTTTAGCGCTTATGTGAGGGGTCTGTTCCGTAATGCACAAAAGACAATAAATATTCAAACCCCTCATTGAGTGGAAGAAAAGTTTAATTTTAAATAGAATTTAACACTGTGAACAGAAGATTTATGTCATTTAGTAAACAATGAGCGACTATTAATAAACAAATATTATGTTCATGTTTTTGTTACTTAAAAAGGGGATGATTTTCCTGCATAACAGCGACTTGAAATCCCACGGAAAATTAAAATCGTCAAATGTTGTCATCGACGGTCGATGGGTGTGTAAGGTCACTGACTATGGCCTTCATAAATTTAAAGAGGAAAAACACAGTCAACAATCCAAAACGGAAACGGAAATATATAAAGGTAAGGAAATATTCTCCTCCATTTGATATTCCGAAATGTGGTAATTTGATAAAGTTTAAGGCATAAAGGAATTTTTAGATTCAATGGAATAATATATGAATTTTTGTCTTGTTTCTAGTTTTATCTTATTTCTACGCTAACACATAAACGACCACAGTTATACGATTTTGTTCATTCTTCTAAACTGTTTTCTTTCACCTTCCGATCTATGCTTCATTTTCGTCAACCATAGGCATAGGAAGATGTTCGAGACTGGGGGGGGGGGAGGCTGAACCTTGTTTCGAATTGCCGTCCTGGAGGAGAGGTTTAAAAGTGTCCCCCTCCCCTTTGGAAAAAAAAAATTTTGGATGTTTGAGGGTCCTTAGATGCAATCTGGTGTATCATTTTGGACAAATTTTAAGGTTAATTACTGCAAATTTTGTGACATTTCTTACAGAAGAGATAAATAAGGGGTTTTCGTCCTTGGAAAGTGTGGGGGTGAAGCATACTTCCACCCCCACAAATTTCACTGGGGGATATCGCTCCAGCCCCCCACCCCAGAACCCCGCTTCCTACGCCCTTGTCTGCTTGTCGTCAACATTTGGTTTACCCCTGGAGGATACATACCCTTCGATGTGTATAACCCCAATACAGAAAGGGGTTTTTGCGCAAATGTAACACATCATTCCAAAACAGCATTACAAAAGTTTGTTGTAACTGAGAAAGATTGTTCTACCATGGTAGCTTTACTACCATAGTTTCTACCGATGGAGCTGGACTTTACCGAAGGAGCCTGACTGAGTACATCATAAAATGATAAAAATGGCTATCGAACTAGGCTCATAGACTTAGTATAAAGGAGGATTCTAAGTTGTTCTTTTTGCTACATAAAACTATACTTACACAGTCCTGTTATGAAAAATCAGCCAATGGCCAATGCCATTTCGGAATTCACGGCATCTTTTTTATGGCTTTTCGTTGGCATAAACACACACAAAAGGGAAGAGAAAACATCGACAACACGGTAGGCATCTTAAACTTTCAACTCACCTCATCAACCCCTATAAGTGCATCCCTATATCGATCTTTAACAAATAAGACCTACACCACATTAACTAAACTTGCAGTATCATCCATGCATCCATATTTCTTGTTGCAGAGTATCTTTGGACTGCACCAGAGCTCTTACGTTGCCCTCCGGCGAGTCAATCGGGTACGCAGAAGGGAGACGTGTACTCATTCGGCATCATCCTACAAGAAATAGCATTGAGAGGAGGTCCTTACTGCAATCAAATCATTGAGGCAAAAGGTTTGGATAAAATTTGGTCATATTTTGATCAAATCAAACTTACTGAATTAAAAATGTATTTTGTGTAAATTTTCGTGCACTTGTGTGTATGGTACAGAGCACGTCGGTGATAAGCGCCCCTCCCTTTAGAATATGAGGCAAACGGAGATCTAGATAGGCCGTGAGCTAATTGAATGAAGGGGAAAAAAACTGGAATATTTACAAAGCTGGTCAAATTTTCCATGGCTCAGATTTTACAGATTTACTCGCGATATCTTTCTAAGGACACAACAGTTGAACCCTGTTATATTGAGGTTTCGAATTTGAAATGAAATTGGAATTGAGATCTGAATTTTACTATGAGATAAAAAGGAAAGAGTTATTAACAAAAGCGGATTTATGTTAGGACAAGGGCGATTTGTGAGGGAAATCATGGGATGGTTTATCAAGTCGATAAACTTGGATTTCCGAATTATTGAGCATTTGGCGTCGATAAACCTGGTTTTTCGCCTGATAAACTTGGTTTATCGACCGATAAACCTGGTTTCGATTCGATTAACCAGGTTTATTACTTTATTGGTGTAGTATCTTGGTGATATTATAAGGTTGCGTGGGTAAAACACAAATTACAAGAGAACTCCAAAGATAGGTTAGCAAGTGTATATATTTCAACTGTATTCTATAAGAGCAGATTAGGAACTGAGACAAAGAACAAAGGTACAGTATAACAAGCCTAAACCCAGGGTGGTCTAATGGGTCAGATGACCGCCCTCCACTGGAGTGTCCTAGATAACAGTGAACTTACCGTGAACTTTCCCTGCTGGCCAAGGACAGCATAACATAAAACTCATTTACAATATATTACAATTGGTGATAAACTTTGTTTATCAAATTGATTAACTTGGCTTATCGCTTTGACAAACCAGGTTTAGCAAAAAAAAACTTGGCTTATCGGTTGATTAACTTTTATAGGTTTATAGACGCCAAATGCTTAATTATTCGAGAAACTTGGTTTATCGACCAATAATCTTGAATTATCAGTCGATAAACCAAGTTTGTCAGTCGATAAACCAAGTTTGTCAGTCGATAAACCAAGTTTGTCAGTCGATAAACCAAGTTTATTGGTCGATAAACCTGGTTTAGCGGTCGATAAAACTGGTTTATCGACCGATAAACCAAGTTTCTCGAATTAATGGGCATTTGGCTTGCCATAAACGTCTGTTGTTGTAGCAAATGGTTACATCGAAATTTTAGCATTGCAGGCATGCCGCAAAGTATAATTGAGGAAAATTTTCCAATACAAGAAAATTGTTTAACATTGAATTAACTATTTTTTCTGTCTAATGTAGAAATTGTGTCTGCTGTCAAGTTGGGGTCCATTCCTGTCTTTCGTCCCCATGTTCCTGCCGATGCTTGCTCAGATAAGTACCGCCAGCTGATGGAAAAATGTTGGTCAGAAAGGGTCGTGGACAGACCTGACTTCAGTGCCGTCAAAAAATCTATCTACAAAATATCTGGCCATAAGTGAGTATTCTCCTTTCTCAAGTAGTTGTATACGAAAATATAGTCAGACGGGTGAGGAAACGGGTAGAGAGACGGGGGAAAAATATTGGAGGGACATTTTTTTAAAACGTAGGTTTTGTAATTCCTACAGAAGAATCGTTTGTTTTGGAAAGGGTCACTTTCGTCAATATTTGGAAAAGTATTGGCACCAGGGCTGTATAATGCGACCAAAATAGTCGCATTGGCGACCATTTTGTCAGTCCGTGCGACCACTGAATTCGATTCAGTGACCGATGGCGAGTAATGTTTTGTACATTACTCACCTGAAATTAGGCTGAAAATAATTATTAGAGACTCAGCTCTCAGCACTAAAACCTCTCGAATTGCCGGTCACCGTAAATAGAAATGTTCCTCTAAATCCTCACGTGTCTCAGTTCCTAGCAGTTCTGTTTCTTTCATGTCGATCAAGCTGTTCTCATTTCACGGATTTACTCCCCTTCTGATTTGTATACAACCCTACACACGCTAGATATGTACATATATACTATATGACCATCATGTCAGCAGTGAATTTTATTTCAGCACCCTGTGATGAACTGATGATGGAGCATGAGATACTGTGGCTAATGTCGACTTCGGCTGAGCTGGTGACTGTTTCGTAGCTTTTTAGTACGGTATCCAGTAAGCTGGCACGTACCGCATCACCCAGGCTTGAAATCACGTTGAAGTTGTATTTCATAGAGCTGTCCTGTGGCAGCAATACCTCGCCCAAATAGAGAATGCCTATTAGAGCCTAGAGGCACTAGATTATATTTTATAACAAAGGTTTATACGAAGGAATAAGAGACACTTTTCGTGCACTTTTCAAGTGCCTCCTTTTTTGTCTTAGTAACATCTCTGCTCAAGTGCTGTGCAATACCTTGTGCCTGCCTCATACTCTCATTTTCGAGACGGACGAAGATCATAACAGAACGAGGTACAGATTTGAGTGGAGAAGCGAATTGTGTGAACCTGTTCGAGAGAGTGTGGAGGGAGGGGGGGGGGTTAGGGAGTGTACGGAAGAGAGACAATCATCCATGGTCTGTTAAGCAGATCGCGAATTCAATTGACAGAGAAGAATTTGCAGTCTGTAAAGTGACAAGAGCTGATACTTTTTTCATTCTACCAACTTAGAGTGACTAGAGAGAACTTTTTCTATCATTGATAAAAATTCCACTCTTTCTAAAGTGTTATTTTTACCCATTAAATTATCACTCCAAACAGAGCAACATTTCAGTCGATTTTCACTCGATATAATGTGATCACTGCAATCACTCGTCAAGGAGTGATTTTAACTCTTCTTGATGTAGAAAGTACCGTGGCTTTGAGTTATTCCATTCGGAAAAACAACACTGAGCACGTATCCCGGATATTAAAAGAAAATGTTGTGATGAAAGTCACGGTGTTATTTATATAATAATCAGAATTTCCTCCCACTCCTGATGGCACTGACTCTATGTCATCTATCGTCGTAAACGAATGAGAAGTCATTTCACACTGCGGAAGGTGTTTGACTTGAAATTTTCTCTGACTTGCAAACGATCATGAAATGATGTTTTCGCTGAAAATTCGAATTTGCTTGCTTTCCCCTCCGGCTTTCTCCCTGAAATCTATATTTTTTCGTAGGTTCTGGCAAGGCAGCCTCCTCGGTCTCATACTCCCGTCTCTTGTGATTTAGATTTTCGGCAGAAGTAATTTTATTTACGTCTTCCTCGCTCTTCACAACACCGATTTAAAGGGCATACAGTGACTGCTGCCACTTATGCAGGCTATATCGTCCCAAAGTGTCAGTGACAACTTCCTGTAACTGTTCATTAGAAAGGCAAATTTCCTTTTTCTAACATTAGGTGGTTGAAATTCTACTACAGAGTTTTTTAAAGTATACCCCCCCCCCAAATCCACAGTAGTACTAAAACCACACGGTGGGGTCGAGTTTTATTGCGCATGACCAATATTCATCCGCTGATGGCACTAAAGTAGCTTTGTAACTCTTTTTAAACAAGCTATTTTATACCTTATTGTTATGTGAGAATATGAATGTAACACTTGCATCTTTGTACAGTGTGTGCACCGAGTTAGTCCGCTTTGCGATGGTCATCTCACTAATCTGCATGTGCCATTGAACAATCAGATTGGCGTGTAAGCATTTGGCTCAGTTTGAATTTGCATTTAAAGATTCCAATAAACACAAGGGTGACCGATTTTAAAGTCTGATGACATATTGTTATTCAGGCCCGTAGCCAAGGGGGCAGGGCGCTAAGCCCTCTGAAAATCCCCCTAGAAAGTTTCAAGTTGCTATTGACTTAATACATTCTTACACATTTAACCCCCTGACAATATTTTTGCCCCCCTGGAAGCCATTTCGCCCCATTCAGAACCTTGTCTGGCTACGGGCCTGTTGTTATTCCATTGTGAAGTGGTGTGATCCTGCCTTAAAACCTCCGGAGTAGGATATGAAAAACTCTTTGAGGAAAAGCCACCTTAATATTTCTAAAATTTGAACATTATTAAATGCTTAATCTTGCAAGAAATTAACGATAACTTGTTGGTGGTTTTTGCTTGTTTTGTGCATTTAGACAAATAAATATTATCGATAACATGTTTACAATGATGGAAAAATATGCGAATCAGCTTGAAGAATTGGTGGAAGAGAGAACGGAACAACTTGAGGAAGAGAAGAAGAAGACAGACAAGCTGCTTTACTCGATTCTTCCGAAGTAAGGCATCATTTGTTAACGAAATCATAATTGCTTTTCTCTACTGAGCCTCTAACCTTGATGAGTTGCACTCCTGGCAAATAACTCAAATCAATGTCATTATCCTGCTCATCCTATGAAACATCATGTAGTCTTAAGGTGGAACAGGATGGGAGTGGAGGGTCCTTGTGGCAGCGGGTTCAGCCCCAACGCAAAAGTTGAGAGGCTAAAGAATTATTTATGCCCCCAGTCATTCTCCCATAGTTGCCAGATATCCAGAAAACTGTCTCGTGTTTATCTTTATGTGTTTTTTCCGCAAGACCTGGGATTTAATTATTATTATCGGCAATCTAGGAAGTATTTGTAACCCCAAAGTTTTGAAAACCGGTACGCGAAGACTCCAGTGCAAATGGCCTACACATGGTTCCTTCGAGAGGGGGGGGGGGAGCAGAACTCCTTCAGATGTAACGTTTGAATCCAAAGAGTTGAGGGACTTTAGAAAAAGCATATCCTTCACGTAGATATTCATCAGTAATATAGCTATTAACTTTTGTCTATGTAAGCAGTGGACCACATAGTGATTGAGCTAAAGCTTATAAAACTAACAAAATTAGTTGTAACGAATAAATTAATCGTAATGAAAAATTTAAAACATAAAATCCAACCTACAAAAAAGCAATTCAATGGACCAACAAGCAAACCAATTTCTCGAAAGATGAAGCCAAAAAAATTTTGAACTAATATTGAAAGTGGATTATGCCGAGAGTCTGGCATGCTTCACACAAAAAATGAAAACATGAAAGCAAATTGCTGATAGCATCATAAATATTACACCAACATAATACGTCTATGCGGGTTGTAAAATGAAGGTCGTGAAATTTAAGTGCCACCTTTGCAATGTGTTGAATTAACATAGAACTATCTGATGTTTGTAGTTTTCAAGCCATTGCCTCCATCCATTATTGTTCATTTTGTATAGGCCCATGTAGCCACAATCAGCATGAGTTTGCTCGAAATGCTGGGGTTTATCTAAATGCGAACATTTTATTTTCACAGATCTGTTGCTGATCAATTGAAACTAGGGCAGGCCGTGCAGGCTGAACAGTATGCACTCGTTACCATTTCGTTCAGTGATATTGTCGGGTTTACGAAGCTAGCTTCTGAGAGCACACCTCTGGAAGTAGTCAACTTTCTAAATGACCTTTATACTCTTTTTGATGACATCATCGATCTTTATGACGTATACAAGGTAGCGTGAGATTAGTCCTTATAGGTTACTGAAAATTTGCCCCGTAACATTTAATTATACGTAGGTATGTTACATGTTACCATGACGACACTTATTGTCTATATGTTTGATTAGTTCGACTTACTGCGCACTATGTAACCATGGGTAAAGCAACCCCACCCCCCCTCAAAAAAAACAATATTTCTTCTAAAGATATTTTTCACATTTTCTTCCTTTCAGGTAGAAACAATCGGCGATGCTTATATGGTGGCGTCCGGTTTGCCAGAACGCAACGGGAACAGACACGCGTCAGAAATCTGCACACTTGGCCTTCATTTGATGAGTTCTGTGAGGAGCTTCAGAATTAGGCATAGGCAGGACAGGCAGCTGCAACTTCGACTCGGTGTTCACACAGGTATAGCTTTTACTGTTGGGGTGGAGTGGGGTGGAGGTTGGTCAAAATATCCCGTAAACGTATGGGTATAACTATGTATATATATATATATATATATATATATATATATATATATTAGTATGGTTGTCATGCATTTGGAAAAGAGTGTGTCATGTGATGATCAAGTGACAACAAGGAAAAAAAGGGCAAAATATTTAGTTTTTCTACCAAATATTGAGGGATGCCTCAATGGCTGCAGTAGGGTTCGCATGTTTGTGTATTTCTAAAATAAGTGTTTGTGATGGAAGTGAGCTGTAAGGTATAATGAAATCAGAAATAATGGGCAATTCCTCTAATGGAGGGCAATTCGAATAAAATTACGGAACCCTTGTACTTAGACGTCTGTTAATCCACGCTTATTTGCCAGAGTCCATACAACTAATGGTAAATAGGGGCATATAAAACAAATTTATTGGACCTGTTTTGTTTAAATAACACGTTATCAAATGAAGTAATCTAGAATGAAGAGTTCTTGATTCTTCCATCATTTCTTTCAATTTTTCAGGACCGGTTGTAGCTGGTGTGATAGGTATTAAAATGCCCCGTTTCTGTCTTTTCGGCGACACTGTGAATATTGCCTCTAGGATGGAGTCTTCATCAACAGGTACTTACATGGAAAGAAAGAATCACTAAAGAAGTAAAGTTGTAAATATGTTAACAGAATTACAAAGGATAACTGATAGAACTCCTCTACTAGGCCGTTAACCAGAGGGGCTCCAGGGGCGGATCGTCCCCTCCCTCGTCGGATAAATACCATGCTTCCGTTCAAACCAGCTTCTGGACATAAATTTACTTCAAAATTTGCAGTATGCTGCATCTGTTAGCATGCGAGTCATCTTTTAAGTACAGAAATCTTAATAAAAATTTTCTTTAAAATTAAACCTTAACCTCAGGCAAGATTTCGTTTCCGTAAATTTACTCAAATGTCAAGAACTCGAATGGGGAAGCGATCCCCACCTGTCTCGATTAGAAAACATTACATATCTTCCACTTCAATTCCCGGCAAAAGTTTCCATATAAATTTCTACATAAATTCCTTCATAACTTTCTAGGCTACATAAATTTCTACATGAATTTGTACATAATTTTCTACATAAATTTTATACAAAGAAACATTCAGGCAACCAATCGGGTGAAGACAGTAATAAAGCAGACACAGACACAAAACGTGTCACCGCTGCCAAATATTTTTGGTTGGTGGCAAATTAAATCTTCCTCAAGCAGTCGAATATTTTAACGCATTGTAACAGCTACATGGCCTTCTCGTTGCTTGTCTTTAATGAGTTTAATGCGAAATGTTTTGATACTTTTCAAAAAGTGTATTTCTTAAGCTTACGAACTTTCTCATTATTGAAGGCCCAAAGTCCTCATCCCTGATATATAAAATTCTCTCAACTAGGTTCACGTCTGGCCCCTCATCCAGTTTCAAAGTGAACGTTTTCAGCACCTCCCAGATAAAGGTCACAACAAGCAAAGCAAAGCAAAGTCGGCTAGTAGACTGGTTCCTTCGAGGGTGGGCCAGGCTGGGAAACCGATTTTAGGGGCAAGCCAAATGTCAAGTGGGAGGAAAGCCGGAGTACCCGGAGAAAAACCCACGTACATCGAGCGGGATTCGAACCCATGCACATGTGAAACATTGGTGCACAGCAGCTAGACTAAAGCACTCTGCCACTCGACAACGACTAGTACACAGCTGAGTTTTTATAAAGGCTACAATCTTTCGTTTCACATTGCACTCATTTTATCAGGTCGTGGTCAAATCAGGCCTATTTTGATTCATTCTGTTCTCTTTACGTGCAGTGCAGTGCATGGTAAATATAGGTTGACCCAAAACTAGTATATAATCGGGACAATGAGTTTCTATCTGTTAGACATATTCGGTGTAAATCTTATAAGAAAGAATACAAAAAAGTCAGAAAAGACAAAAAACAAAATCGTTTAACAATTTTTGCCAAGGCCAATTATCTATTTATGCTCTATTAGGTAGGTTTGCATAAACTGTAAACCTTAATCAAGTGACAGTACATCTTTTTAGTCTTCCAGTCGAGCGGGGAATGATGTGGGTCATACTTCACATATTGTCAATTTCTTCGTTTTAACAAATACCCTTGCATGTATTTTTTTTTATGTTTTTGTTTTTACAGCTCTGCGGATTCAGATAAGTCAAGAGACCAGAGATATTCTTCAATGTATCGGAGGATTCAGTTTAGAAAATAGAGGGGAAATAAGTATTAAGGTAAGACTGTAAAGTTTTGGAAATGGAGAAAACTTAAAAGACTGAGCGACCCACCTTCCTCTCACTGGTCTCTCTCTTACCCCTGTTTCGTCATGTACTTCTTTTATAAAATAATATTAAAGGAAAAAGAAATATTGCTTTCTAAGTAGGTACATATGACAAAGCAAAAATAATAAACAAGTAGCAGCAAACAGCTTTATTGTAGCTTGTTCTGTTCTAGAGATACGGCTATTTATTGCAATGACATGGTGCCGCTATGGCCGTGTTCCCACTTGAACCCCCCATGCTGATCCCCCAAGCTCAGTCAACTGGAAAAGTCTGTGACTAACCACAAGAGCGTTCCCATTTGATCCCCTGCGCGAGATCTG
>WURT03547613.1:0-21131 GCA_009936505.3 Holothuria glaberrima | reverse complement strand
TTTCTTTTACTAATTTCTGGATCAGAGTAGGAGAACTGTGGGTAGCAATGCATCCGTAAGTTACTACTCATTTGTGAGAGGGAAAACAGGAGAGTGTTTGGCTTTATTTTATTCTTCATATCGACTTTGAAATGCTTGGGTGCGCCATTCTCGGGGCCACCATGCTATATGTACATAACGCTTCGAACGCCTGTGGCCTAGCCTAGGCCTTACTAAGTTATGCTGATCAAACAATAATGTTGAGAAACTTCGAAATTCGAGGGTTTAAGTCAAGACCACTCTTTGAAGAGAACCGTTAAAAATAGATGATGTGAACATCATTCTTATGCTTCGTAGGCCTACCTTCCACTGCTGAAAACATAGCGGAATCCAAGTTCGGGACCTTCTAAACCCGCGAACCTTATCGTCCTGTCGATGAGTAGTTCTACTTAAAGCTTCCACCATATGAATGGCCAATTCTCGAAATACTTGGAAAAGTTTCCCAAAGTTTTGTAGAATTTCCAAAAATTTAGATTCTATCCTTACTATTATTATACTTTAATATTAAAGTCAACATGTACTTATGTTGGTAATTTTTACATTCTTCTGACTATTTCTTGATGAATCTAGACTGAAATCCTCCTAGCTTCTTGAGAGATTTTCCTACTAAAAGTGGATGTATACTCTATCATTCTTCCCACAGTGCATGGAAGTTGTCCACGGACTTCTTATGTAAATGGACAGAGCATATAGGCTACACTCACACATGCTAACATCCTATCCGTAAGTTGTCGCCACCGTCCGTGGAAAAAAGCGTACCAAGATGGCCGCCTACTATTCTCTTGCGTCTAAAAGTTTGGACTTGCTGAAGTGGCCCCATATTGACAGATTGTCTAAGAAACTTGTAATATTTTAGAAAGAATGCAAGCTCAGGTCAAATTTAGCAAACAGAATGAAGGATTGTGACATTGTTCTTCCATTGATGTTTGTATTTTGTCCGAAATGTTGCAGATTCATCGTCAAATTGGGCAAATTTTAGTAGCCCTGCGGTTCGAACGGTGGCGACCGTATTGGTCACGTGATCCTGTGTCCATTAAAGTCCGTGAAGTAGTCAGAGTAACCTTCGCTAAAGGTGCCGTATTTACAGTAGGTGTTTCTACTTATACTGCGAGGTATTGGAGTCCAGAGATAAAATCAAAAAGCACAAAATCAAAAAGCAAGTTTATGTCAGACCTGGGAAATTTGGCTTCAGCCACTGAGGATCTACGGCCCAGGATATGACTCCAAAGGAAAGGGAAATTAATAAAAAGAAATTAGCTGAAGTAATACAATAAACGAGGAGCTGGGATCGGAGGATTTCAAGTTTGTTGTGAGGGGGCAAAAGAACTTAAGGTGATGAAAGTAAAAGTAAAGTTATAGTGAAGTCTACAAGACGTAAAATTGTTGTAAAAAATGTAAATAGTATAAATAGTTTAAATCGAAAAATATTGACTCAGTATAATATTTGGAACAGTTTTTGTACAAATGCGGACAGTCTATCTAAAAAACTTGATGAACTTAGATGGAGGGTTAAAAGTAGCAAAGTGGATGTTATTGGTATCACTGAAGTTTATCCTAAAAATTGCAGATTTCTTCCTGGCAAGGCAGAGCTTCGTATTGAAGGTTTCAACATGTTTATGTCAAATGGGATAGGCACTTCGTCGAGAGGCGTGGCTCTGTGTATAAGAGATGGGGTTTTGGCTGACGACTGTCAAGTGCATTCAAAAAGTGTTTGGGTTAACATAAAATTGCAGGGTAATGATAAGTTATTGATTGGTTGTATTTACAAGAGTCCAAATTGTGATGTGGACAATTAAGATGAGCTGAATTCCCTCATTCCGAAGGTTACCACAATTGGTTATTGTCATATTTAAATCATGGGCCCGGGATTTTAATTTTCCCAAAAGCAACTGGAGCTCTCTAAGTTGTAATGGTGATGCCATTCAAGTTTAACGTTTGAGGGTCAGGAAGCCAATTGGCTCATTAACGACCCTATACCAGAATGCAAGTGCAATTTTTTTAGAATGTGTTAGAGATAATTTTCTCTACCAACATGTTAGGGAGTTTACCAGAACAAGAGTTAACAGTGAACCAAATATGCTGGATTTAATTTTCACTAATGAGGAAGACATGGTTCATGATGTACAGTACTTTAGCCTTTTAGGGACATAGTAATCACTGTGAAATTCAATTTTCTTTTAGATGTTATTTTGATCCATGTACAAATGTTATAAGAAAGTACAACTTCTTTGAAGGTAATTACATGGGAATGAGCCAGAGATTAGATTGCAATTGGGAAAATCTTATGCAAGGTGATGATGTTAATAAGCTTACTGATAAATTTATGCTACTATTTAATCAAGCTGTGAATGAATTTGTACCAAGTACAAATCCTCAAAAAATTATTAAAGCAAAAGAGCATAATTATCTTCCATGTGATGATAAAATTGTCTCTATGATAAAGAGGAAACATCGATGTTGGCAGAGGTATATGGAAACACGAGACGAAAAGAAGTACCACAACTATACTAGACTCAGAAACCAAGTGAAAAAATAAGTAAGAAAGGCCAAGGTAATCACGGTAAAGGATATTGCAAAAATATCAAGAGTAACCCTAAACTGAAGCTTTTGACAGTATGCAAACTCGAAGCATAAAATTAAAACAGGAATACCCAATTTAAAGATAAATCAAGCTGATGGTGAGATTAACTTGAATTGACTAAAGATGATAATGAAAAGGCCGAGGTCCTGGCTAAATTTTGTAGCAGTGTTTTTACTGCTGAACCTGAAGGTACAGTTCCTTTTATGGAGCCTGTTCAGGTTGTTAATCCTTGTGTGGACAAGATGGTGAAAGGATGCGATGTTCTGAATTTACTTCAAGATTTGGATGTCAACAAATCACCTGGTCCTAATGGACTTCATCCAAAGGCATTAAAAGAAATAGCCTAATCTATTACAAAGCTTTTGACTAAAATATTTAATTTATCTCTTCCCACCGGTAAAGTTCCTGATGTTTTGAAAGTTGACAATATTACTGCTTTATTTAAGAAAGGTGACAAGGCTCTTCCAGGAAATTATAGGCCAGGGGCGGATCCAGCATTTCTGCAAACCCCTCGGATGGCCGGAAATGGCACTTCCCGATTGTTCTAAACAAGAATATGTTCAGGAGGGGGGGGGGGAGGGTTCGTAACCGTGCCTACATACAAATGTATGGATTGCGAGGATGATATAAAGTTGTAAGTATGGCATATAGACATACATCAGTGTTGTTGTAGGCTCGACTTGGTGCCGGTGGGGCAATTACTGATCTATACTATGCTGTTGAATCTGACAGAAAGAATTACGAAAGATCTCACCTTCTTAGCCGGGCTTCTCAGCACAAGAACAGCTTACTGGTCGAAACTTGACAAGTTCAGTAGTTAGTTCGCGGTTCCCCGGCTAACGCTTGCTGCAGTGGTTCGCAGTCGTTTGACAAATGGGCGCTTGATTTTTTTCCCTCTCCGATATGGGCATTTTGTATTTTCAAAATTCAAACGTGTCAAAACCAAGGTTTGGGTTAGAATAGGTTTAAAGTCGGCCTCGAACTTGCGAATGGAGCATGGACTCTCATTTTCCAACCTCAAAATGGGGAAAAGACAACCATAAGTTCGTTAGTGAAAAAAAGAGCGTGGTTGGATTCTAACATTTTGATAGGTCAACGGCCCTCCATTTCTGTCGAATCAAACAAAAGGCGTGGCAAACACAATCATGTGTAGTAAGATAGCATGTGTGTGAATTGCCCCAATAGACGTTCATCAAACTGATCTGCTGTGCGCTATGACTGCCATGCTTCGAAGTTGTTAATTGCAGCTTCATTCTCTATCACTTCACTCTCTGTCCTTCTCTCTATCTCGTTTCCTTTCCGTTTTTTCTCTCTTTTCTCCCTTTCTTTTTTTTTTGCCTTTAAAAAAGGGGGCCGGGTCAACCCCCTAGATCCGCCCCTGTAGGCCAGTCAGTTTAACAAGTGTAGCGTACAAAATACTTGAGAAATAATTCGATCTTTTATGGTGGACCATACGAAGACGAATAATTTGTTTAGTAACAGGCAGTTTGGCTTTATTTCTGGGAGATCGACTACACTGCAGTTGTTGAAGGTTATGGATGTGTGAACGAAAGTGGTAGACAACGGTGGTTGTGTTGATACTGTATATATGGACTTTATGAAGGCCTTCGGCAAAGTGCCACACAGAAGACGTATGAAGAAACTAAGGGCATATGGCTTTAGTATTCAAATAAGGCAATGGATTGAAGATTTTTTAAAAGGAAGAAGCCAAAAGGTTATTGTTAATGGAGTTGCATCTACTGAACATGCAGTTACAAGTGGTATTCCACCGGGTAGTGTTTTAGGTATCTTGTTTGTTATTTATTTATGATTTACCTAGGTGTGTAAATGGTACCGGCTATTTATTTGTGGATGATACAAAAATATTTAAAGAAATTAGAAGTATGGATGATATTCAGAATTTGCAAATTGGTCTTGATCAACTCCAGAGCTGATCAGACAAGTGGCTTTTGAAGTTTCATCCTGATAAGTGCAAAGTTTTAACTGTCTCTCTTAATAGGTATCATGATTGTCTCCCTCGGAGTTACCACTTATACAGTAACAGTGGGGATGAAGTGTACTTGGAAACGTCAGATTGTGAGAAGGATATAGGTGTTCTTGTGGACAGTGGTCTTGGCTTTTCAGAGCACATTCAGCACCAAGTAAGCAAGGCCAACAGTATAATGGGCCTCATCAGACGTACTTATACATTTTTTGATGAGCAATGCTTCAAGCTTTTATTTCAGGCCCTTGTTAGGTGGCATTTGGAATATGCTGTTGCTGTTTGGTTGCCTCATTATCAACTTGACATTGATGCTATTTAAAATGTTCAGAGGAGGGCAACTAGGTTGATTCCATCCTTAAAGGGTTTAACTTATACAGAAAGGTTAAATAAACTTAAGCTGGCAACCCTCAAGTACCGTAGATCAAGAGGAAATATGACTGAGGTTTTAAAAATTGTTTCAGGTTTGTATGACGGAGATGTTACTGAAGGTTTTCTTAAGTTTAGTTCAATTACTCATACTCGTGGTCATAGTCTGAAGTTACTAGAAGAGTTTTGTAGGCTCAACATTAGAAAATTTAGTTTTGTCTGTAGAGTTGTCAATATCTGGAATAGCCTTCCTGAGAGTGTAGTTTCAGACACCACTGTTTTTCAATTTGAGAAGCCTTTGGATAGGTTTTGGGCTTTCCATGAAATGTTATACAACTACAAGGCAGACTTTTTGTAAGTTAAGTACAGCAGTAACCCACAGCTCTTTGATCATGACTACAGCTACCGATCGTGAAGATTAAGAAGATGCGGACATAGAGGTCAATAGACCTATATCCACTGAGGTTCCTACGGTATCCTGAAGTTTACCCACATTGAATGAAATCAAAATCCACACTAATTTCTACTTCATGAAGGGACAAACATTCCAGTTTCTCATCAGTTATTAAAGTAGTTGCTCACCTCAAAGACCTAGGTACTTTTCTTGGCTTTCACTTTTGTTTATGGATGAATAAGTCCATTATAAAAATCTGCTTGAAATGTCTACACAACCGACTGCCCACCTGACACCCTCCCTGAATTCTCATTTTGAATGACTGCCATCTCAGCTCTCACCCCTTCCTCCTCCCACCCCCCCCCCCACCACAACTTAGTTGAGCTCTGAAGTACCTGGCAATCTTCAAATTGTAACATACCACAAAACTACGATAAGACAGATTCTCTAGCACACAAACTAAAGTTTAATCTGAACATTGACATATTCCTGTTGCATGACATGAAGATTTTCAGAAATGGAACGTCATAAAAACCGAAAGACACCACCACTTTACAGCAAACCTTTAGATAAATGACCAGTTGTTTGAAATCCATCCCTCATGTATTTTGTGATTATATTTATAATGCACGTCTGAATACTGCATGTCTAAATACAAGTCTCTTCAACAACACATACACTTCTAAGTTACCAAAATTTTACAGATGATATTTTAGTGACTGACAAGCTGTTTGGCAAAACCAGACAAAATACAGCAAAATGATCCACACACATACCTGTTTGCAGCATGTCTTCTCTCCTATCAGCACCCACCACGTCACTTGTCAGGTATTTCTTTATAATATCCAGTATCTGTTTATGAATCACTGCCCATTGGTTCCTAGCTCTCTGCTTCTTCAGTTTGTCTCCACTCATAAAATCCTTTAATTCATAGCTGAATATAAATTGACAAAATGCAAACAAAACATTATTATGTTGCCATGGTTTCCATTTCAGCCTCTCCAGTTTATAATCTTCTAACCATGGCATGGTTACTTACAGGTGCCATGAATGGCCAGATTATCAGATACTGTATGTTAGTGCTAGCTTGTAAATAGTAAACAGAAGAGGTTAGAGGTCACTTTTCTTTTGGGATGTAGTGTGTAAGTCAATGGAGAATGTACACAAGTGTGCAAACTTAAGTATTAATACAATGCATTCTAATCTGCTGAAATACTTAACCTCAGTTCCCAGCTTTCAAGAGCAATTACACGTAGACCCTTTTCCAAATAGCAATTACAAAGGATTATGGGATAGTGTTTTGTTATGCACCATTCATGCCGTGTACTTGCCGATACTAAAATCCACTTCAATATGATCAGCCGCTCGGCGGACTTTTTCAGAACTGTACACTGCCAAAAAACCACAAAGGCAGATAAGATCCCCTCGCTCCCTACTTGTGTAAACAAACTTTCTCAAGTGTAAATAGGCTACTCTGTAGAATACAATGGCTAAGCAAGCTTCTACAGCAATACCATTAAATGGTCAAGTGAACCAGTTAACTAACCATGCAGGATTACCTGGCAGTTAGATTGTACTTGATTTAGCAGAAGTGTGGAGACAAATAAAAGGTGTTAACACAGTCTCCATCGGCAGAAACACCTCATGTTTTCACAATGGTATTTTACTGTGGCCAAAAATAACGCACACCAAAAGTCTATACCACAATCCTTTGTAACTGCTATTTGGAAAAGGGTCTATGGTCCCTCTACTTGTCCAGTCACTTACACTACACTGAAAGCATGTTGAACAAACCTTTGAATTGTGATCGAGGAAGTGTTGGTTCAGTTTTCAATCTGCTCATTCACGTGATATCAAATTAATCATGACCATGTAAGTTCTCTTCTGTTCCCTAACAACACTTGATTCAACACAGGTCTGCATACTGCTTGTTGTGTTAAAACAAGTACACTAAATTATGGCCACTTTAAACCAACCTTCAAACACATACAAAATTTCACTTGGAGCTTGGTAAGAAAAGAAAGCTTTCATTCTACTTTTTATTGCTATTGAAAATTCACTATGGACTACGTGTCCCCCAGGTGTCGAAATTCATTTTTTTTGGCGGCTGTGCTTTTTCCAAAACTACTATTCCAAACTTTTCATATCATAAAAACGGAGTTCTTTTATGCAATGAGTCGTTTCTCTATCATATATGAGCACACATACTGATGTTTACTTTCTCGCAGCAAATTTATATGAAATCGTTCTGTCTTGTCTTTCGGCGCAACTTTACTTTAACGATCATTTCACACAGTAAGTCGATGGTACGATCTCGAATTTCAAGCAAGAAATAACACACGCTTAAGGTCCATTGACTTTGGTCGCAACATGTCAGCAGTCAGACTCGTTTTTAGTCGTTTTTAAGTTTCAGTGCTTAGTTGCTTGCTTGGAGGGACTATTAATGCAAAACCCCCTAAACACAAGTATTAGCCTTCCATGTGTAGGGAATATCAATGAACAGTTACCGATCATTTGGAACATACCACTCATGACAAGGGGTCATGAAAGATGATTTCACTTTGCAGGGCAATATAATGACATACTAAAGTTTTTTTTGCATTTGGTGGTATTTAAACTGACAAAACGTGTTAACGTAATAGAGGTTTACCATGCAGCACAGGAAAAAAACACATGCAAGTCTAACCAACTTCAACTGATCACGGTTGGAATGACACTGAGACTGCATTTCACACTACAGCCAAAGTTTACAGGATTTTTGAAATTCACAGTGTGATTACTTTATCAAAGAATGGGATATGCATATATATATGCTATGTGCTTCTTGTGAAAAACACTGTTCCATGGAACAGTTGCTTTTGAAAAGTTATGGTTCCTTCACTAACAGCACTGTGGTTGGAACAGTGGAACAGCTGGAATTTCGACCCCGGAATGACTGGTTGGATATAAAGCCTTACATATGCACCACTACAAGCATTGCCACATTCCAGCACCCTTTACTGTACCACCCCCGTAAACCAACTATACAGTTAGCAAATTCTCTACTGGTACCTTATGTTCTGTAGAATGTATGCTGGTGGGACCTGATTCTCATCAAGCTTGTACCAGGTTTCCATAGCAACCAAATTATCATCATACTCTTTTTCGGCTGCTTTCTGGGCAGTCACCTCAGGATCTTCTTTAGGTTCCTGGGTATCTCTGTAAGAATAACAGAATTTAAGAGAACTTTGATCAGAAATGTAGGTTATGTTTAAAAGCATGCTTTAAAGGGGATATGGCATCCCCCCCCCTTGGAAACCAAAGAGTTGCTATCAATTCTCTGCCCAAACATATTTAGGAATATCCCTAAAGCTCTAAATACAGTTGATAAGTGCACTTTGATTAACATTCATTCAAACAATACACTTTCACTTGGGTTGATCAACAAGGACTTGTACGGTCAGTTGTGTTCCCAATTGGGCCCACACACACACACACCATGTTTGACAACATTGCCTCAAGCAACACAGTGGAGGCTTCTGCAGCTCTGTCTTAGAGGTGTGCTAGATAGGTTTGGTATAAATTGGTGGAGTAAAATTAGTAGGGAGAATTGTTACTGTCTGGGGTGAGATTAGAGAGCCTTTAATAGTAAGGTAAGCAAGTTTCACCACAGAAATTTTGATTATAATAGTGCTATGAGTTGCCATTGGTTACAGTAATTGAATAATAATTGCAGTTACAACTGTTAGGTTTGAAATTATCTTCACTGTCAAAAATATGAAGGCCAGGCCCTATGTGGTCTTCATTTAATTCTAGCTTTCCTAATATAATGTACCTTAAGTGTGATAAGAATATTTAAATACTCACCCAAAAACAGAACTTCTTCTGTGACAAGAGAAAAAAATTGATTGTAAATGGTTAGAGCCAGGAAAGCTACTATCAGCTGGGGTTAGACATATAGCAAGATAATATAACTGGTGATAATACTGTGCATGATACACTTATATGCTAGTGCTAACTTTGACAGAACATTAGCTTAACAGTCACTGAATATTCAGTATTACTCATTAAATGTATGAATATGAATATCCAATATCATGACAATGCAATTAGCTTTATATATTAGATGGAATCAGAAATGATACAATGAAGATACATACACTGATGGACAAACGAGGCAATAACAGCACGGTATTCTTAGTCATATATTGTATACTTAAAGTAAAGCAAGAGGTTGTTTTGCATGAATTTAAATATTCAGTTGCAAAAATGTTGACACATAACCTACAAAATAAGAGCCATTCATGAATTAGAACATCAAGATATACCTAATTTAGTGTGGGTTAAGTGAGTGCATTTTCCGATCAAAATTTGAAATAGACCTCATGCATTGGTGTCACACAACGTCATTTTGAAGGCAAACAATGAAGCACATTGCATGTATGCAGTAGCTTTCGCACACCCATGCAGTAGACTTGCGCATGTATCCGAATGGTTGACAAATTAGTTGTCTGCATTTGTTGGTGTAACTGAATGACACCTGCTTTCCTGCAAATGAGGAAACACTTTCTGCTCTGTGGCATAAAATGCATTACTTCTATAATATTACAGTAGTCACTGTTCATTGGTACAATTGTACTAAAGTTACGTTAGTATTGATAAATCAAAATGTTTTCCAGCAATAATTTTTCAAGCTTCATGCCTAGTGGGGATCCTATTTGGTCAGTTCTGAATATAGAAGGATCATGTTATGCAAACCGAGCTGAAAACACATCTTGAATGTTCCTTTTAGGCATAGTTTGTTCAGGTAGCATATTGGTTGAAGGGAATTATGAAGCCCACGTTAGGTCAGCACGATGAAGACAATTATCACCATGGAAACCATGAATGGGATAAACATTAAAAAGTGAGCATGAAAATGTGATAAACCTTACCCTTTTGACACAAGATTGACAACTTTAAGTGACTTCATCATTCTATTAACTCCAGTCTTAAAACCTGTTTTGTTGCCAAGCGACCTGGAGGGATGTATTATGTCATGCAAATGTTAGTATGCAAATGATATGCAAAGCAGGGTAATTTATGCAACTGAGATTAGTAATGTAGGTAAATGGTTATGTGCTGTCATAAATATAAAAATCAACAGGGGGTTATTAAACAGCAAATGAAATTGTGGTATCAGATCTGCATGACAAAAACAATTTTCAATTACGAAGTAATTTTTAAAAGATGTAACTCCATGCAAAAGCAATATTATGTAATACGTCATATAAAAATGTGCCAAATTAATTGTGAGTAAAACAATAACTCTATTGAAATGATTTTTACATGATATTCAGCCATAATTGAGTGGAAACAAGCTTGAAAACACATTCCCATTTGATAGCACAAAGCCTTCCGATCACAACTCCGGGTTTATCATACGCATGGATATTCATGAGATGGGAGGGAACAGTTTGACCTTCAGTGATGACAATTTTAAGTGCAATGTTGTTACTGAAAGGACTGGCTTTTAATGAGGCACATGTTGTAAGATAATGCACAGAACAGGAAATGTAATAAATATTCATGAAGCAAAGCCAACCAATCAAAATTAGGTCACTCACCTCTGTGATCTCTGACTCGCAATCGACATCCGCCTGCTAGACAGAAGGCCATCCCCGTCAGTGCCTCCCATCTTGGAATTCTCCGCTGCCTCACTAGATGAATATTTTGAAAAATTATCATACAGCAGCATGGCAATGGTTCAAGAATAAAATTATTAGATTACTAGAAATCCCTTTGTTCAAGCAAAATAAGGCAACTGGTACAAAAATAGTACTACAAACACTGTCCCTATTGTATAAATAGAGACAAGTCCGCAGGCACATGGAATGAGGCTTCCCCCCCCAAAGAAAATTAAATATGTGACTCCTTCCTCTCCTCCTACTCTTTTCTCCTTTAAATTCCTCTTGTCTCTCGCCTTCCCCCCCCCCCCCCCCCCCCCGGCCCTACCATTTGAATTAAGGACACTCTTGGTGGATTCAAACAAGGGCACTATCAAACACAAATTTGGCCCATCCAATCCTGGGCAAAACAGGGTCCATCAAGTTCTGCAATGTACACAAATACTCTCTTACAAGAAAAATCTATCCATTTTCATAACCAGAAAGCCAAAAGGCTGAGTGATTCCTTGCCATATGATATATTGTAACAAACATGAATCACCCACACGACAAGCATGAGATCCCACACAGTTATCCTACCTCAGATACCATTGACTGCCACAAAAATGATAGGGCTCTTCTCATTATCAGCAATCCACACACAAAGTATGAGATCTGTCACAATTATACCCTTCTTGAGATATTGTGTTTAAAAGGTTTAGACCTTGTGACCTCTTGTGAACCCAAATGACCTTCACCAAAACCAAAAGAAAGTATCTCATCATCACAAACAACCCACATGTCATGTGTGGGATCCCTAACAGTTATCCCGAACTTGAGATAGTTTTTACAAGGTTTTGACCATTTGGCCTCTGGTGACCCCAAATGACCTTTGACCTCCACAAAAAACAATAGGGATCACCTAATTAATATGGCCAACCTACACACCAAGTATTAAATACCTCAGAGTTACCCTTCTTCAGATATCATATTTAAAAGGTTTTAACCTCTGGTGACCCTAATGACCTTTGACCTCCATCAAATGCAAAAGGGATCATCAATTCAATATGGCCAACCCACATACCAAGTATGAGATCTCTCAGAGTTACCCTTCTTGAGATATTGTGCTTACAAGGATCTGGTGACTCCAAATGACCGTTGAACACCAAAAACAATAGGGATCATCTACTGAATATGGCCAATCCACATAACAAGTTTGAGATCTCTCGAAGTTACCCTTCTTGAGATATCCTGTTTACAAGTTTTTGACCTTTTGGCCTCTGGTGACCCTGAATGACCTTTGACTTCCACCAAAAACAATAGGGATCATCTACTCAATAGGTCCAACCAACATGCCAAGTATGAAATCCCTCGGAGTTACCCTTCTTGAGATATTGTGTTTACAAAGTTTTCACCTTTTGACCTCTGGTGACTCTGAAAGACCTTTGACCTCCACCAAAAATGATAGGCATCATCTACTCAATATGGCCAACCCACATACCAAGTATGAAATCCCTCGGAGTTACCCTTCTTGAGATATCGTGTTAACAAGGTTTTGACCTTTTGACCTCTGGTGACCCCGAATGACCTTTGACCTCCACCAAAAATGATAGGCATCATCTACTCAATATGGCCAACCAACATACCAAGTATACGATCCCTCGAAGTTACCCTTCTTGAGACATTGTTTTTACAAAGTTTTCACCTTTTAACCTCTGGTGACCCCGAATGACCTTTGACCTCTACAAAAACAATAGGGATTATCTACTCAATATGGTCAACCCACATACTAAGTATGAGATCCCTCGAATTTAAACTTCTTGAAATATCATGTTTACAAGTTTTTGACCTTTTGATCTCTGGTGACCCCGAATGACCTTTGACCTCTAAAAAAAACAATAGGGATCATCTACTCAATATGGCCAACTCACATACCAAGTGTGAGATCTCTCGGAGTAACCCTTTTTGAGATACCGTGTTTACAAGGTTTTGACCTTTTGACCTCTGGTGACCCCGAATGACCTTTGACCTCTACCAAAAACAATAGGGATCATCTACTTAATATGGCCAACCCACATTCCAAGTATGAGATCCCTCGGAGTTTTCCTTCTTGAGATATCATGTTTACAAGCAAAGCGTCACATACACACATACACACACACAAGACATCACCATTGCATAGATTCCTTTTGCGTTAGGCAATGAATCAAAATGTCAATCAGAAATAAAAGACTAATGCCATAAATAGAAAGGACCCAACATTTAATGATATTATCATTCAATGTTTAGAGGGGAGTATCTTACATTGCAGCAGTTTTGGCCTTCCATGCTTCAACCAATTTCTCTTTGTCTTTTTTAATGGCTTCTACAATTAGTGAGTATTCTTCTGGTTTAAGGTATTTTGGTAATGACTGATGTCCCATCTTCTGACCTACCATCATCTGCAAAACAACAGAAAATAACACACAAAAATGATGATAAGATCAGCAAAGAATGTGCCTAAGATAAAAAAAATTCATGATTCATTTTGGGGAAGCTGTAATTTTGAGAGTGACAGCACACTGACCATCAATTTTTTACATCTTTACCATTTCCACACAACATGCTTTCTTTGGACTCCGGTGCAACATTTGAAAAAATGTGAAAAGTGGTTTTTGAAAAAATATCACAATCACTAATTTTATTTTGAAAGAGCCTGCCCTACCCCCACCCCACCTGATTCAAAATATGTACTGCACTATTATTCAAATGATGTTAAAATGAATTATCCCTTACCATGAAGTACGGTCCATGAGATGTGGCCTTGCAGTGTTCTAATTGCTCCATACAAAGATCCACATGAGAATGGTCATTGGTCCATACATCCTTCAACCCCCAGTGTGGGTCAATCACTTGCAGCTCATGGCCCCTCTCCTTACAAAACTGTCTCAGACCTTTAGGAAAGACCTTACTCATGAGAATGGTCCTTTCAGATTCCATGTCTGTAATCAGCCAAATGACAAGATAGTTTTATTCTTTATTGTGTAACAAAAAAAATTTAAACTTTGCTTTGAACATTTTTGAATTCATCTCTTATCTCTTGTGCTCACCAAAAGCTGAACAACTTTATTCAACCAAGACTTAGAAAAGCAAGCCCATATAACCAGACAGAATGAGAGAGGGAAGGGTTTCAATATAACCTACCATTAAACACACACTAAACCCTAGGGTCATCATTAACATTCCTAAATTAAATGCTTAATATTCTACCCGGTGGTCCATTCCTACAAACAAGCTACGTACCCTCCCCATTAGAAAGCCTGATAACTGGCATAGGAAAAATTTTAGGTGTATCATAAAATCTCAGCGACACTGGCACAAGAATACTAAGAACATCTGGTCTCTAAGAAAGATTTTAAATGCCAAAAAGACAAACAGCTTCAACTTGGTACATTAAAAAAGCTATTTAAATACTTTATTACAGATGCACTTAAAGGGAGGGGTGCAATGTGGGGAGGAGTACATTTAAAGGAAAGGAGGCAGCAATGAAGTTCAAAATGATAAGAACAGTCAAATACCCATACCAGCTGGTCATAGGTTTTCAGATACCATTTAAATATCTTAAGCTGATGGTTAAAGACTGGAGGGCAAGGCAGTCTACTGGTAGACAAGAGAAGAGAGGGTTAAGACAACAGGGATCTAGTTCATTGAATCACTGCAGGTTAAGAGCAAAAGCTTTAGTTCTGTGTAGTGTATGACCCATAAACTAAAAGAAAAATCATTCTTAAATGGTGCTTGCCTGCCTGTCAGCATCTTTTAAAGTTATCCTTCACTACAAAATTTACTGACATGGTTCATCATGCCATCTTCATCGTTATATCATTTTACAAGTTAGCTTGGAAATATTTTTATGTTCAAAAAAGACTTAATGGCAGGTCACACTAGAGCAATTTTCAATCTGAAATCCAATTCGAATTTTTCTAATTCACACCAGTAGTGTTTTATTCAGACTTTGTTCTAAGGATGGTCATGCTATACCCATAACTGATCCTAGATCACTCAAGAAATCTGAAAATCAATTCAATTTTTTTAGGTGTGTCCGATAAATGCTGTCTTTCAATGTGACATCATGAAATAACTAGTTTACATTTCATTTTCGTAGTCCTCTGATAGAAATCAAACATTTACTTCGGCTGGCAAATTTTTGGCTTGGAGGGAAAGGATTTTAACTAAAACTCACAAAAAATCAGACCATAATCCTATCTGAAATCACTCTAGTGTGACCCACGCTTTAATTTGACACTAAGTAAAATTAAAGCAGTCTTGAAAAGCGACTCACCTGACAAATGACTTGATACATACAGCTTAATAATGGTACGTTCCATTCGGACATAGACGTGAACATCACCCTCTAAAACATCATGGATCAAGGTTGAATCTGTCATCCCCCAATCATCATCCAGAAATTTTGTCCCTTCATCTGGTAGAGGAGTTAGAACAGGACTAACCAAGAACATTCTCTCTGCATTGAGATCTGGAAGCTCCACACTCGTCTTGTCTTCCTCAGATATGTTAACAGACTCAGGTGCCAGTGCAGGAGAGCCTTCTGTGTCTCCTTCACCTATAGAGGGCAGTATTGCACTATTGTTAGTCTCACCAGACTGTTCTTCCTCCTCTGGGCAATTCACCTCCTCAGTAGATGTAATATCTTCATTCTCCTTTTGATTCAAAACTGTTTCACTACTCTCTTCTTTTTCCTTCTCTGAACCTTTACCCTTATCCCCTAACTCCTCTCCATCTTTCAAAGATGGTAGAATTTCATCCGACTTAGAATGTTGTCGTTCATTTTGCTGTAGTATTGAAGGTAACTTGAATTCCCCCTTTTCTGTTGGAGACAATGGTTTTCCTGGCAGACTGGCTCTTCTTGTCAAAGCATTTAATGATGCATCAATTTTTGGCAAAGATGGATTGGCATCAACCATATCAATTCTAGAATCACTTTTTCCCTCTCTGAGTGGAAACTCTTTCAAATCTTTGCCTTTTCCAGAGTCCATCCTTTCAGATTTAGTACTCCTACTAGATGAATGTCGTGAACTTTTGGAAGCCTCACTTCCTGAGGCACTTCTTTTCTCTTTAATATCTCTGACAGAAAGTAAATCAATTTGAATATCATTAGGTCCTCTCTCACTCCTTTCTTCAAAGTCCGTACTATCCACTATAGAATCAGCGGTGTCATCAGCTACATATTTCAGTAAAGCATCTTCAACATCACTGTGACCTTTGAACTTCTGCTCCTTCGAAGTATTGTCCTGCCCTGACATTATTCTTGGACCTATTGGAGGTTTCCTTGGGATACTGAGTTCATTTTGAAGATCTCTGGGTGGAAACAGGATGGGTTCTTCATTGACATGGCCCTCCTTGCTTACCCTTCCTCCAATCTCATTATATTGTGAAAACAAGTTTACACTCTTGACCCTCTGAAACAAAGAGAAACAAAAACAAACATGAAAGGTCATGACCTTTGACACACTGAATACTACTGAAACAATCAGTTTGTTTCCTGATATAGCCACTTACATGTTGGAAGAAAAATAAAAGGATTATCATGATACATTAAGAATGTGAAAAACATAAATATTTCATCAGAAGCTACCAACCTGAAGAAATTCTTTTCACATTAATATTTCATTTTTACGGGGGTCTTTTTCATCAGAATATCAAAGCACATAGCAGATTGTACACATTGTGAATAAAAACCTGTCACTGAAACAGCCCTTCAAGAGGTAGCTGCCCCTATGCACTGAACCCGTCAAGTCACCACAAAGGTACCTTACTAATCCCTTTGTGGGGAGAGATAATTTAGACAAAGCATCTGGCCAGGAACATAATGTAATTAACAAGACAGGAACCCAACCAGCAGTCATCGCATAATTATAATACATTCCAGTACTTAAAGTGTGTGGATCTTTAGCAGTGTTTTACATCCAGAGAAACATCCTATACTCACAAGCAGTATTGGTACTGTCTCAGATTTTAATTTTGGGGAAATCCCCTCCCCCTCTGCCCCCACCAAAATATGCCTGCACTCTACATCTTTTCTTTTATCTTTCCCTCACCATTTCTGACACCCGATCCTTCCTTTCAGTTTCAGGTCGTTCTGTTTCTGTGTGACTTTCATCTTCCAGCCAAAGCCGTTCTCTGTCTTGAAGTCGTTTCTGTAAAATTAAAATAAGTATTTAAACAAGCTTAGTAAGTGAGACAATCATTAAACTTCGAGAATAGATCATTCAGTCAAATTTGTAACAGCATATTGTGCTACTTTTTAGCAAGTCTCTGTTAAATGTGAATCATCACACAATCATTTTCTGCTTTAGGAGAAGTGTAACATTTATGCTACTCTACAAGGGTGACCCATTGGAAAAGGAAAGAAGATCTCAGGCAGCAATTCTAGACTGAGAAGTTACCTTAATTGCTCTCTAATCTCACCTCAGACATTAACAATTCTCCTTACTAATTTTACTTGTAGCCCTGTCTCCAATTTAAACCAAACCACCTGTCTAGTACACCTCCAAGGCAGAGGCACAGTAGCCTGCACTGAGTTTAAATTGCTCGAGGCAATATTGTCAGACGAGAAGTGTGCGAGAACACAACTGACTGTACAAGTTATTGTTGACCAACTAGAGTGGAGCTGTATTGTTTGAATGAATGTCAATCAAAGTGCAGTTATCAACTGTATTTAACTCTTAGGCTATTCTTAAATATGTTTGGGCATAGAGTTGCTGAAGACTTCTGGTTTGGGGGGATGCCATATCCCCTTTAAGTCAGGTATCAGTTTCAGGTCACTTGAAAAGACATTTTACATTATAACAAGTAGATATTCTATCTTACACACGACACTGATTTCTAGGATAATATGATAATTACTATATCATCATTGTGGCTCCCTACTTCATTCATACAACATCAACTACAGCAGGTTTCTCAAAGGACAGTAAGGGAATTTCTAGTCTTTTCTCAATAGCATTTCAACTTTGGCATCCCTAGAAAGCCTTTCAAAATAGCTTCTTCTTTAAAGGAAAATATTGCATTTAAAATGCACCAGCATGACATACAAAGAAAGTACCTTAAATCATTTGAATTTTTGAAAGTTTGGGTGAACAAATTACTTTTGTTCAACAAATAACCAAATTACTTCCAGTGAGAGCCTTATTTCTTGAAAAGAAAGCTACTGTACTTCCTTATTTTTCATTGTCTATCAGTCTGTAATCTATTAATATTGGTTTAAAAATTATGAAATTTTCTGTAAAACAAACGCAATATTTCCCTTTAAGTCTTGCACCCGTTTGGAGGCATAACTTCATTTGAGATGAGTTTTCGGTTTCTATATGTACTGTAGTTGAAGAGAGCCAGCCCCTGTATATAGAAGTTGACACAACTGCTAATGTACCTTTGCTGAAGATGTAAACAGTTTTAATATTTGTAAAAATAAATCATCCTGAAGATCCATTCACTGATGGAAGAAGAGCTAGACTCAGATCAAGTCCTTAACTGTTATGAGAATTTTATAAGTAGGTAGATCAACTCAGAATGAGTCTAGGAGAATGAATACCAACAATATGATAGCTTTGTATTACTGTACTACAAATTACATGACATTGTTTTAAAAAGGTCAGGGTATCAATGTTGGACTGAAGAGGGAATGCAGAAGATGGTAAAGTTCTTAAACTCGAAGGGAAAAAAATCCCAATGTAGACAAGACAATAATTTTCATTACAGTAACTTACCCTTAGGAAAGACACCACTCTTTTACTGTTTTCAGAGCTAACATGCCGCAGATATCGTCTCCGAGAATACCTAAGATCCTGTTTTAAAAGTTAAATATACAAGAGACTTTAGGTTTGACTTACAAGCAAAGAATGCTTTCATTTTACATTTAAGACCATCAAACCGCATGTGAAAATTCCAGATTATAGGTATCTTTTTGAGTAATTGCATTAAACAACATAACATTGATATCACCTTTAAAAGCTCTTCCATTTCAGCAACATTGATAACATTTGGCAAATCCTGCTTCAACTAACCATACTTTTTCACCCTCCTTGGTTCAATGTAACACTAACAGTATAACAAGTATGAACTGCACACATTACATACTACTTCGCCCGGCATGTTTAACGATTAAAACTGAACTTTCCACCCCACCCATTTCTTTAAACAAATATGTTTTTACAAAAAGCATACATGTCCTCTGAGATCTGGCCCAGCATATGATGCAGACATAAATTTCTTTCCATGAGTTCCATCTTGATTCCTTTCCACCATGGGAGGAAGAGACAGACGGGAAACCTGCAGATGAATAGAAAACAAATTTATGAGTACTGTACAGATTCATAAAAGGGAGAATGAAGTCCCCACAAGTTTATTTTCAAAAATTTGCTAAATCTTACAGATTTCCTCTTATTTCTCCCACAAGTATTTTCATAACGTTCCTGTGTTAAAATCATTGAATATTGAGGGTAAACCAATGAGATACTCTGCATAAATTTAGGAAATAAGTAACAAAGATATTGTCACATGATTGATAGGAGCCATTCCTGAAGTAGTGTACCAGAGTACACTACTTCAAATTGGGGGAACTGCATTTTCCCTTTAATTTACAAGATACCACAGGTGAATGAGGTAGAGGCAAAGGCAAGGGAGGGGGGCTACAGATTCTCCATTGTCAGAAATGTTGCCATTTTCAGGCAAAAATAAGTTTAAAATTTCCCAAAAAAGTGCTGCTGATTGGAATAAGTCCTTCAGAAGGCAGGATATTCTAAATTTACTATTCATAAAAGGGATTCCAAGCCTGAAGAGCATAATCAAGATGTTGCCTAAGTAACCAACTACTTGTATAAATTCAACACATATATCTTTAATAAAATTACTAAAATTTGAACATCAGTCCAAGTACCCATTCACTATTCATTCATTATTAAATCTTTCATATTTATCTAACAGCACCAACTTTGACTCTGCATCCATGCATCCCCGCATCCACCCAGGGAGTGTTTGGAATGAACTTATAAAATTTTCGAAATGTTTCTGCACATACCAGCACGTTATCATAGACTACAGCCTTTCCCAAATATTGACTTAGCATCTGCGCATCCGGCTGCTTAGATACAACCGTTGAGTGGCCCTGCATTCTATAGTTAGGCCTACTCCGTGTAGGCCTACCAGTCGAATACCTGAATACGCGAATACAGTAAGTCTATTAGGTGCACGTACGTGCAAAGTCTACGTCGTGTGTGCTGTCACTGCTGCGTGCTTCATTTTTTACCCTCTCTAAAATGACGTCTCGTACTAGCGTCAATGTTTTCTGACTGCAGATAGACTGACGTCGTTAATGGGGGATTATATGAGTCGTGTTTGATTCTCTTCCCCGTCTGCCATCAGATTTTTCTCTTATGGCCTACAGGTGAATACAGGTGAATATAGGCTAAGGTAGACTATCGGCCTATATAGACTCTATACAGAAATGTTTCGCGCAACTAGTTCACATGCCATACTTCACACAGGTCAGATGCACGAAGTCAGATGCTGATATTAAAACTCTCTGTACCTGGTAAAGAGGTATTACCTAAAATTCAACTTGTGCCAGCTTAAACACTCCTTTTGTGCTAGTTTGCAATACTCCATCTTGCAAGAAAATCAGCTTGTACTGTAAACTACAGAAACATTCAAATGTCACAGACACGGGCCACCGAAGTTGATCGGTTGTTTACAAAGTGTTGAAGCTAGCTTGCAGCATTACAAAGCAGTGCTCGTGCCCGCCCATGGAGTAGGATAATGTGCCAGCCTTATACCTAGATCCTTTGTTCGACAGTACGCAATTTGTACAGCTGCCAGTGGAAGCTTTTGTAGCCCTCTGCATACGTACAATAACGAATTCTAATCATACTGTAATGTATACCGGAAATATGCAATTTTCAAAAGCTTCCACGACAAACACCTCACAAGACTGCCTAATCCCCTACAGAGATATTATTCAGGCTATTAGCTACTCTTGAATTTCGGGGGAATACTTTCCCTCCAAGATGATATTTAAAACTTGTCAATGTTATTCTTGAAGCAATTGACTGAAGTGGAGTTGACAACCCACTCAGGCAGACTGTTCCACTC
>WURT03547280.1:0-21134 GCA_009936505.3 Holothuria glaberrima | reverse complement strand
ATCATCACTGTAAAAGTGATCTTCATCATGAAAAAAGAAGCCATCATCAAAATAATTTGCCCTTTTGGCGTTCCATAGAAACGTAGACAGCATTTGGCGTATTTTCGTCGCCATCAGTTTGATATTATTTTCGCACAGGAAACGCATAGCACACTTGAAATTGAAAACATTTGGAAGAATGAGTGGGGAGGATCATTGCTTATTTCCCATGGTACTAACTGCAGTAAAGGAGTAGCTATTTTATTTAAGCCAAGGTTGAATTTCAACATTATAGACTCTTACAGTGATCAGGCTGGAAGATGCATCATTGTCGATCTATTACTGGGACTTACTCCCTTAACGCTCATTTGTTGCTATGGTCCAAATGTTGTTAACTCTGGCTTCTTCAAGAGTGTTACGAGCAAACTTCATGATTTCAGTTGCCAGTCTATTATCTGGGTTGGAGACTTTAATTTTGTTTTTAATCTTAGTATTGATAAACAAGGCGGTCAACCTAGGACAATTTTTAACGCCAGAGAGGAATGCCTTTTTGGAATGTCTGAACATAATTTAATTGATATTTGGAGAGAGCGTAACCCTTTAACAAAAGCTTATTCTTGGCACTCACCCTCAGCTGACATTCTTTGTAGACTAGACTTATTCCTTATATCTCGTTCTTTGATCACCAAGGTTACAAATGTTTGTTTTCAACCCCCTAGTCAGTCTGACCATTCCTTGGTAGTGTTATCATTATTGGTGTCTGAAGGCCCTAGAGGTAGAGGTTTTTGGAAGTTTAATAACTCGCCTTTGTCTGATCAGGTTTATGTTGATGGTACTAATGCCCTTATCAAGGATGTTATTGCCAATACTGTTAATCTTGATCCAGCTTCTCGTTGGGAGTTTATCAAATATAAGATTCGTAATTAAACGATATTTAAAAGTAAACAAAAGGCGTCTTTTCTACGTAAACAAGAAAACGAAACTCTCCATTTAATTTCTGCTCTTGAACAAAAATTGACGGTTGATAACACCAACGAGGTTCGCCACCAACTGAGTGAAGCCAGAAATAAGCTTATTTTTTTTCATCGTAATAAGTTAGAAGGTATTGTTGTACGATCTAAGGCAAGATGGGTGGAATCAGGGCAAAGGAACTCAAAATACATTTTAAATCTAGAAAGACGTAATAAGAGTAATAATACTATCAATAAGCTTCTTGTAAATGATAATTATATAACATGAAATGAGGATATTTTGTCATCGTAATAAGTAAGAAGGTATTGTTGTACGATCTAAGGCAAGATGGGTGGAATCAGGGGAAAGGAACTCAAATTTTTTTAAATATAGAGAGATGTAATTAGAGTAATAATACTATCAATAAGCTTCTTGTAAATGATAATTACATAACATGTAATGAGGATATTTTGGTAGAAATCAAGAGGTTCTATGAGAAATTATATTCTGCTTCTTTCTGTGATATCGGTAATTTTTTTGATAACCTTCCAATATTTAATCCCGATGAGAATGATTCCAGCAACTGTAATGGCGTTTTATCTCTTGATGAATGTCATAAATCTCTTTTGTTAATGTCGAACGGTAAATCACCAGGTTCCGATGGTTTCTCTACCGATTTTTACAAGATTTTCTGGCCTGTCATAGGCCGCTTGGTCGTAGATGCCCTAAACTACGCATTCGTTAACAATAACTTGTCAAGTGAGCAAAGTAGGGGGGTTATTACTTTAATTTGTAAACGAGGGAAGGATCCTTGTCACCTTAATAACTACAGACCCATAACATTGTTAAATACCGATTACAAAATTGGTGCTTAAGCACTAGCTTGTAGACTAAAAACCGTCATGAATCATGTGATTGGTGTTAATCAGACTGGGTTCACTTCCAATAGATTTATAGGAGAGAATATCAGATTCATTTTAGACCTTATTGAGCATAACAATGATAATCAAATGGTCTTTAGCTTACTTTAACTTTGGATGTAGTTTTCGTCGTTGGGTTTCTACTTTGTATATGAACAGTGTTTCGTGCGTTTGTAATAATGGTTACTCTACTGGTTTTTTCCCAGTAAGAAGGGGTGTCAGACAAGGCTGCCAGGTCAGCCCTTATTTATTTATAATCTGTGCAGAAATTTTATCCAGGTCTGTCATGCATAATAATGCTATAGGGGGGACTGATGTTCATGGTTATGAGGTAAAAATGTTACATTATGCAGACGACACTGTTTTTCTCATAAACGACAGTAGAGATTCTTTAAGTGCATTGACTAATACATTACATGAATTCAAATTAGCTTCAGGACTTAAAGTAAACTATGAGAAAACACAAGCTTTTCTACTTGGAGATTTCGTTAATAATCCCCCTGAATTCCTTTTGGTGAACAGATTATTTGGAATAACTCTTTAATCAAAGTTAATAATGCTACTGCTTATTATATGAGGTTTCATCAAGCGGGTGTCATTTACGTGAAGGATCTTTTTAATGAGGACGGTACTACTGTTAATTATGATCGGTTTATGGATAAATCTGAGGTCAACCAGTTTCCGTTTAAATTGCTTTCTGGTATTATTCCTGCAATTCCATCTAGTGGGAAAACTTTTTGGCAGGTGGATAATAACGATAATGGTAATGATTATATTATTGATAATTTATCTAAAACCAACAGCGCCTCAAAATTGATTTATCCGCTTCTAATTCAACATATTTCTGTACCGCCCCGCGCTTGTGCCAAATGGAATGATACGTTTGCTTTTTTGGGGATTGGAGTGTTATTTACAGAATCTTTTTTATAGCCCTGTCAAAAACAAAAATTCAGTATTTTCAATTTAGATTCCTGCACAGGGTATTGGGTACTAATAGACTATTGTCTTTGATGAATAGTAATAATTCTTTACTATGTACGTTTTGTAAAATCGAAACAGAAACTATATAGAGCATCTATTTTGGAATTGCTACGTTACTTCTTGTTTTCTGCTAGACTGTGAGCAGTTGTTTTTCGGGAGAGAGTTTATTAACGAAGAAAGATGTCTTTTGGGCTATCATTTGGTACTCAATCATCCTATGAATTTCTTTATTTTGCATTTTAAATATTATGTATATAGTTGCAAGTTAAATAACAGCCCACCTTCAGTAAATGAGTTTTTCCATAAAATGAAATTTATTATGAAAGTAGAACATTATATCCATTCCAAACCAGGTGTTTCAAAGAGGTCTTTGCAAAGATTTAATCAGTGAAAGAATTGTTGCACATATATTCCTGAACTTTTTACTCATTGATAAGTTATTTTTACTCGGTAAATTTTTCGATGTCTTTCGCATGTATCTCTAATTACCTGTGTTGTAAATATGATTAATTTAGTTTCCAAGCAAAACTCAACGCTAAGATTAGGCTAGTTATTGGAAGGAATCAATCGGTATGAATGAATATTTTACATATTGTAATTTTTTTAGTGTCCGATACGTTCGCTTACATTAATTATTTGTACCACTTGTATGATTTTGGAATAAATGAGATGGAAAAAAGGGTGGTTAATTTTTAGCTCTGGCAATAGAATTTTGACGTCATGGAAATCGAAACTACCGATGATTGTAACGGATCGATGATCAGATGTCACCGTATCGACTAGTCATGGTAACCCGACCTCGGTGGCATGCATAATACGGCCTTTTATACCCCTCGAGGACAGGGGTATGGAAGGCCGTAATATGCATGCCACCGAGGTCGGGTTACCTTGACTACTAGTCAATAAATACCCCTTACAGATTTGGACAGAAATTGTGCAGCCATGCATGTAATGTTTATTTCCAGAGGTCTCCGATCAGTCACTCTCATTCCCTGCCTCTTATCTCTTAAAGCAGATTATCTTTCCTCAGAATATCCATACACAGAAAAGCACTACCGGCAGTTACCATGGTGATAATCCTCTATAGTTTACCAGTCGCTCAAATGAATGTAAACAGTTATCTTGCATAGCTGTACAGCTTGTGTACTCAAGCCTGATAAGCATCTTTGCTAATACCATGAGGGGCGAACCCGCTATAAACGTTTCGCTGAAAACCCGATGAACGGCCCATTGATCAGGAAATTAAAAGTGTTCGATTCTGGAAGGGGCCATTTCATGGCATGTGAGTATCGACTCAATGTACCCAAACGCATACAGAATAGTACAGGACCATCCTTGATTCCTTATATGATGTACATGAAATAACGTTGAACTAATACTGTACTGTACATTGTACGGTCGTTCTCTTTGGACCTTATTACTTGCAACTGTCGTGAAACATGTCAGAGAAGGGTTAGAGCATCAGACACGAACTGCACAAGCAGAACTCTGGCACAAGGTTTTGTATTTGGAGAACAGCCTCGAAGAAGGGAAAATGCAGAAACCAAGTAAGCTTCTTGGTTTTAATATTGTTAGGCAGCAGACTGCAGAGATGTAGGCCGAATGTCGTGTACGTGTGCTTTCTGAAGTAATCTAAGAAGTACAGCGAAGTGTGTTCACAAATACACATGTACACATCGTACATAGCAATGCATTGTCGATGGTGTATCGAATCGGCTCGCAATCAAGTCAAGAAAGGGGCATACTGTGACGTCATCAAAAATCCAGCATACGGTTTTCTTGGTTTCTTACGAGACGACAGTTCATCTTTAATATTGCCATGTTGCATTTTAGTATGTGACTTTGCATTGTTAAAAAAAAAAAACAATGAAATACATATATTTCTTAAAGGAAACTTACAGCCATTAGGCTTTTGGAAATAAATTCCCTTTTCTCGCGCCATAATTAAGTCTGTAACAGATGTCCAAATCAAGATTTTATATGGTTAGGTGAAAGCTTTATATCAAACTTCTAGTCAGCTGAGGCAAGACATTTTCAAAGGTACATATACAAATAGTCTTAAAAAAGAATCATAAACACAGTTTTCTTTATTTCAATGGCTTTAACTCTTGCAGAAAGGCAATCAAGAATCAACTGGGAGATTGTCGTGTTCTGGTTGCAATATAAAAGGTTAAATTATACTTCTTCTAGAATTTCAGACCAAAAGCAATAAATCTGTGAGTATTAGTAACAGTGATAAGTGCGGGAAGAATTTGTTGAGGTGTTTTGAGAGAAAAAGATCTAAATACTCAATGCTGTAAATTGTAGCATACATACTATAGTATCATAGAAAGTTCTTTGACATTGTCATCAAATTTGCCCTAGCGGTAATTTTTTTGTACATTAGTTCCTGAAGATCATCGAGAGCTGCTGGTAATTGGTACCGTTATGCAAATTTTCAAAACCCAGAGTTTTCCTACATAAATGGTACTTAATCTCTTCTGAAAGGGATATTACGTATGCTTCTTTAGACATTCTGCAAAAAAGTGTCACTCATTGCCATCATAGATCTGAAGAAATACTATGCAACGGTATAATATCAATAAAAGATAGAATTACAAGAACATCATAAAAAGTTGCCAACGTCTTGGTCCATGAAGGTTACATCCGATCTTGCCTTTTTGATTCCTTGCCGAAGGCAGGCAAGGAATCTATGCGATGGTGATGAGAGTGTATGCGTGTGTATGTGTGTGTATGTATGTGACGCTTAGCTTGTAAACAAGATATCTCAAGATAGCATTGACCGACACTTTTCATATTTGGTAAATAGAATTATCATGTTGAGAGGAAGAACCATATTGTTTTTGGTAGAGGTCATTTGAGGTCACCATAGGTAAAAAACGGAAAACCTTGTAAACACGATATCTCGAGAAAGGAATGACCGACACTTTTCATATTTGGAATGTAGATATGTCTGTTGAGAAAAAAAGAACCTATTGTGTTCGGTGAAGGTCAAAGGTCATTTGAGGTCACCGAAGGTTAAACTGCGAAAACCTTGTAAATGGCTTGTAAACACTATATCTCAAAGTAGCAACGACTGACAATTTTAATATTTTGTATATAGATATTTTATGTTGAGAGGGAGAACCCTATTGTTATTGGTGGAGGTCAGTGGTCATTTAAGGTCACCAGAGGTCAAAGCCGAAAACCTTTTAAACACGATATCTCAAGGCAGGAAGCTTGGATAGATATCATTTGTAGTATGTAGATGCGTTTTGGTGAGGGGATAAACCCTATTGTTTCTGGTGGAGGTCAAAGCTCGTCTAGGGTCAATGGGAGTCAAACACTGAAAACCTTGTTAACAAGATATATCAAGGTAGGAAGCTTGGATAGATTTCATAGTTGGTATGTGCATGCTTTATGATGAGAAGAACCATGTTGTCTTTAGTGGTGGTCAAAGGTCAGCTGTGGTCACCTCGGGTCTATGTAGAACATAGATGCTTTATGGTTGGAGGAAGAACCTTTTTGTTTTGGGAGATCAAAGGTCATTTGGGGTCACTAGAGGTGGCAAAGTAAAATTTCCTATGGCGAGGTATCACTAAACCTTTGGGCCTTCTGATTAGATCTTTTATTCTTGTAAAACCTCCATAAGACCGTGCTATAAATGGAAAATGAATAAATCAATCTGAAAAATAGTCTCCCTGTTGTGAATTAGGCTTGTTGCAACCTTCTTAGGTTTCACAAGGGAACATCTTTCTTCTAAAAATTTTCCTGGTTAGTGATTTGAAACAATCGGTTTTAAATATACTTGCCTTAGACCTGCTTTTACAGGTTAATCCCACCTTATGCTAGGGTAAATCTCGTGTTTCTAAGAAAGCAAGGTTCTTTAAATCAATAACAGAGTCTTAAAGAGACTAAAACTGAAAATCCTTAAACCCAGCATTCATTAGGAAGTAGTATCAAATATCCAGTCCGACAGTGAGAAGCTTTTCTGGAAACCATTTCAAAATAGTTCATTTCCTACTAAAATGGAACAGTCCTATTTTGGGTATAAGTACGAATTGCCCTTGTTATGAAAACATTTGTAAAAAAAGTATTTATTTTTCATTAAATTCAGTAATTTTGACAAAACACTGTTATTTAAGGTGAGAAAAACAAAATTGGGCTAAAAATTATACGGTTCGAATAGTAATGTTTCGAGTATTCTGAAAAACATTATATCTCTTGCATTGTTGGCCTCACAGACAACCAGGTTTGTCCTCCAAATCCAAACTATAACCATCACTAAAACTTCTTTAAACTGTTTGGGTTATAGATTACTTAGCTCCCCTGCCGTTTTGATGACTGTTTCCTCCGCTTGCTGTTTTGTACTTGCCATGCCGTGTCACGTAAATTTCAAATCTTGCCAGTAATATTGGCTTCTGTGGTGTGCCTTCGTCATTTTAAATGGAGAAACTTTATGCCTTAGAAAGGAGGAAACAAAAATCAAAGCAATTGCAATGAAGTTTAAACCTAATACTCAAATTGTACAATTTAATAATTAAATGTTACTTTAGTTTACAAGAGAAAGTCATTACTGTAAGTTCACATTAATTGACATCGTCCAAAATGTATTACATGAACGAATAAGGGAAAAGATAAGAAGTCCCGGTCACTTTTTATTTCTTTTTAACGCTAACCGCGTTAGCAAACTAGCTGTATTGCTTGGTACTCTGTTAAAATTTAGTGCGATGTTTTGCCCTTCTCAACCAACGGTCACTGTTGGAATTTACTCAGTAATTCCTGAACCTTTAAGATTGCGGAGAATATTAAAAATTGGTATAGCCCCTAGACGTTCGTTTCGTCGTTCGTAAAACATGAGTAAAGCTTTTCCTCTTTACGGCAATAATGTCAAACTTATTTTTAAATATTTGGAAAAGGTTTTAGCTGTCTATTTATTTATATATTAAAGAATCTAACGATTAACATTTTCCAATCAGTTGTGAATAATTGCTTGAGACCTTCCTGCGAATAAAAAGGTCACTTATTATCATTAGCAAAAATGGAAATGGGATTAACAACTTAATGAACACTGGTAATTCCCCACTCTTATGGATCGTTGTTTTCGTTGACAGATAATTTTGACTGTGATTAAACTGGACGAGATTACCTGTTACTGTTAAAATCTGAATCTTTTTAGAAACTTGTTGTTTATAATAACATATCCAGAAAAAAATAGCTTGAGTTCATTAGTAAGTTCACAGACTACGACCCAACTTTACAGATGATTTTAAGCTTCTACATACATCTCGCATTCGTGCATACCATCGTGAGAATAAGTAAAGGTGTCCATTTCATGGCTATTGGTCTCGGTAGCTGAATTTTCTGTATTTCTTGAATAAAAGCCTTCATAGTGAAGGATTTCATTCGCACATGCGACCTCTGCAGGGTCCGGCCAGATCTGGGTTAAAAAATAAAGACTAGGATGTAGACCCAAAATTTCGGTAGGTCATAATCAACCAGCCAAACCTACTCTGATGTTGTAACCTTAAATATTTTTAATCATCTCTTACTTTCGTGATTTGTATGTATCACTAAATTATCCAAGGATATATCTTTTAAAGCCAATTAATCAATTGGCTAAATAAAACTGATACCATCTGAATATGAAGATATTTGTCATTCAAAGCAATTTTGGCTGAAATTCCCGGTAGACAACTAAAAAGGAAACTTACAGTGTCTTGCATGGGTGCAGGTAAAGATAGGGGGTTCATAGCATGTATTGGTAATTTCTCGGAAACACACATTTAGCAACTAGTGTTTTGTGGGGGGAACTATCTATAATTCCGCCGCCTGCAGACGTTGCTATGATGTCAAATTCCGGTTTTCCCGAGTTTTCCAAATTTGGAAACGTTGGAAGTAGTTTCAGTCATTTTGGAAACCTTGCATGGTGGTCAAGATATCATTTGCTTTCAAAATGTAAATTTAGAGCACCACACAGGAAATTTCTAATCGTCGAACATTTTTTGTCTCAACCTACTTTTTTGTCAGAATTATTTTGAGATAACTCTGCTTTTATTCGGTAAATCTGTTTGAATTAAAAAGAGTAACGTCATTGAGTTTTCCTGTGAGCCATGTAAACTCTTGAACTGAAAAAAAAAATAACGATAAGTCATGATGACTGAGTGATTATTTTTTGCGACGTCACGATGGATGACGCAGAAAAGGGCTACTCAGCATGCCTAGTTTTCTTATGTCTCGTGTCTAGCTAAAAACCATGCACAAAATGGATAATACCAAGAAGGTCTAGTAAAGTGTAGAAAAATGGGGAAGAAACGACCACCAAAGCTTGCTTCAGTTTCAATTTATATCAGTTGTTTGGTGTTTTAACCAAAGATATCAAGATTATAAATGACAGGACCACAGGGAAGAGATCATAGGAACATATCCTAAAGATCTAATTGGAAAGGTTTACATACGTCAAGACGTAGGACATTATGTTATATCAATGGATTTACATTTGGTAGCGAGAACAACAACATTTGTCATTGTTATTTATTGTTTAAACGATGTTGTCAAATTCGTTGAGCTAAGTTTTTCGTTTTTAATGGGAATTACAAAGTTGGGCTAAGGCGAAGGCTTAGATATCACAAGATTAACATTACTTTCTTGATAGTCTAATGGTGTGTTACTACTTGAGACAATAACTACCTACCCAACTTTAAGAAGTAATTTTTGAAGTCTTAACAAGGAAGGCATTTCCGGTAAATTTTCTACTTGGCCTACGAAGTAGGTATATGTAGGCTTCCCAATCCTTGAAGCAACTTCAATTTATGTTACAGAAAAGAGGTGCTATACCACACATTTCGACAAATATAACAGCACCACACAAATTCGTCCAATACGTTGGCAGTATTGTACCAGAGAGTTGTTCTTTGGCACTCCGTGCTCTGAGATAAATAGTCCAAAGGAGCAAACCCCGGTAAATTACATTGAGGTTTCCCGAACAACCAAGCTGGGAGATTCAATCTGATCAGGAAGTTGCTATTTGACAATAGCAATAAGATTACTTTTGAGTAAAGTTTAAGAAGACAAACATCTGTAGCTTTCAAAAGACCACCAGTGATATCAGCATCATGATTGGAGTACCCACCTGCGATTCCCGGTTCTTGGTCCACTTGATGTTGAGGTGCTATATCTTCTCCATTACTGTACCATGCAAAAGAAAACAACAAACGATTTGCAGTGTTCTTATTGTCAAAGCTTATACTGTTAGTTACTTGGATGACGCAACTTATACAACTGCCAAAACGCCTGGTAAACATTCACTGACTTGTTCTCTTTAAAGGGTTGCTTCCCCGTTTGTGATTAGCTACAGAAGATAAAAATCATTGAATTTGTATCATGAAAATTTTTTGAAAGCCACTCTTCCTAGTAACGAATATGGCACTGGGTATAGGATGTATTCTTGCCTTTGTCTTCCGATCGCCTTAAAGAAGTCAATGTTACACTTTAGATTACGATTGGTGCACTTTTTCAAACGATCGTTCTAGATGTTATTCTTACTTTTGTAGTTAAATAAGGCATTTAATGGCCTTTTAAAAGTTACAAAAAATGCTTTCCAATAGTACCATACAATTTTTTCTGCTATTCCATTTAATAAAATGCAGAAAGTTGGATAACATGATATACTTGTAATTGTTTTTGACCTATCGATATCGAAATTACTCGCATTGTTTAATCTGTAATGGTCCACTAGTTATAGTAGTGATTTTTTACTTTCACTTATTTAAATGCGTTATTTGAGCAAAAGTGCAACCTTAGTCCTTTGGTCTTATGAAGGCTTTCATGGTTAAAATAAGGCATGATATTTAAGATGACGCAGAAAGCACTAAATAATGTATCCACCTAAGATGGTGCATGCCCCACATTTCATACCCCATCGTACGACGAAAAACGAAGAATATTGTCTTCTGATTGCCCTCCATGTATCAGCAGGTAATTATTTTCTTTTTTTGCAATGGTCAGATCGTCATTAGATATTCTTCTTGTAAAAGCTAAAACTTTTTGACATGAATGTTTTGATAGGTACAGCAAGAAGTCACAAAAGGTATCTGTGATACGTTACATTCAATCCATATTAATTATGAAATTGAAGATTTTCTTTGCAAGTTTGTGTTTGGTTTGTTTACAACCACGAACAATGTCTGATTGCTCATAATATGAGATCGCCTGGACAGTCTAAATGATGATGCCATACTACAACGGGTGTAAATGCATTACACCGTTTCATTACTTTAAACCAAAAACAATCCCATAAATAAACGTCGTGCAAACAGGTTCAAGGAGTGATTTTAATTTTCTGGAGCTGGCTTGAAAGAAATTTGAATTGAGAAACAGATAAAGTCTGTTAAAAACATACTTAACAAGTATTGGTATCCTTACCTCTTCAAGGAGCAGAGAACAAAGATGATCATACTGTTGTCCCCAAAGAAGATAATTACGGAAAAAGTGATAGACATATAGCCACTGTGTCGATAGTTGTAGAATGTTGTTCTAGACGACCGTTCTACGTTACTAAATCGACAATTTACCTTGACCAATTCCCTGTCGATAAAGAAAACGTGATAACTTTTTAATTTGCATTATACTAAGAATAACAGCTGGATTAAAAGACAATTTGATCAGACTTCTTATAGTCTGTTTTTATCCAAACCGCCAAAAGTAATTCAAGTTTATAACATTACTTTTATTCCTGAGCAACGTTTTGACCCAAATAAAACAGCTAGTTTGCGAAATTTCAAGAACAGGTGTCAAACATTGCCACTAGCGGAGAATCACATTACAATGAGTAAATAATGTCTTTCTGTAATATCTACCTGATCTAGTGACCCACCATGACCACTGACCTAGACAAAGTAATTACAAATGAAAACATTTCAGTAAGTTTGATGTTGTTTCAACTGTATATACTTTAAGACCTCTGAAAGCACAAGATGTTCGGAGCTGACTTACAAAGCTGGTGCCAAGCTGAGGCACGATATTGTAACTTTCAGTGGTCGCAGATAAAAATGGTCTCTCTTAGGTTTCGGGTTCTTTTCCTGTCTTCAAATTGAGAGAAAAATCGGTTTACTGATACAATTAGTATAATTGACTACTTTTCTCTCAATGCACTTTTTTCATAACCGATTATTATTAATATCAGATGAGAGGGTGACAGCATAATATGATGGTTTGCTACAAACTCATTAATAACACGTAATACGTGTTGTCTCCACTGCCGGATTAAAGAAGAAAGCATAAAATTAGTAATATAGCATCTCTTAAATGAAAAATATCGTGATATAAAAAGTAGTTTAACTTACTCCTGTAAAATGCGGTCAATTTTTGAAGGTGTTTCCATGTAAAGACCAGCCAATGTTCCCCATTTCCCTGCAACTGAATGAAAAAAAAAAATAAAAAGGGACGAATTAAGCATTTCTTGTTACAAACGATTCTCAGCTACACTCCTTGTGATGTCGTAAAAAAACCTTTATAAACGTGTTGGAAATCCCTCTAAGCATTTTTTACTTCCTTTAGCCACCAATTTAAATCCTTTGGTTAACGGAATTTGTAGAAAATGGTCTCATAACGACTCCTGCTGCGTCAAAGTACACACTTGTTGATACCACTACACCTAAAATTAATTTGACGAAGAGTTATAATATATACATGTGATGATATTGACAGCTTTTGAAAGGCAGTATTTAGACCCTCATGGCAAATGTGTGTCAGTTGGATTTACGAAAAATGAGCATGATGTTGATCGATTCGAAAGAACCCTTATGAGCATTTTGTAGTTGTCAACTCTGCTATAAATACTAGGTACTGACGTCTGTTAATTTTGAAAAGCAGTTCTGGTCAATCACGGGGAAATGTGTCTTTGGGTATAGGTAGCTTGCATCATAGGTCAAAAGTTCAATTTCAGTATACTCGCCAATTCTTCTGGAGGACACTGCGCCACGTGCCACAATGCTTTATACAAGACCTAGCGTCGGAGTATGTTTGTCCTCCAGAGCGTGGCTGCTATAGTTGACTTCTGCACGCGTGAAACCTCCCTACATTAATTGACAGAAGCTATGCATTGGTTTGTCCAACGATCAAGGCTGTGTCGTTAACTTTATATTAAAACTAGGTACGGATCAGCAGACCTATAAAAGTAAAGTCATGTTCCTATAAAAATTAAAGGTAATGGACATACCTACAATAATATCGATGATAACGACAAAAACGTGACCATTAACTAAGGGAAATATTCAAACCAAAGTCTGACTTATATGTACCAGTCAATCGTTTGTATTTCTCCTCATGTCATAGAATTTACAGTTTGAGCTAATGAAAAACGTTTATACATGTTTAAAACATGCATAAGAGCTATCTTAGCTATCTCATACATTCAAAGAGAATTGAATAGTTCACCTGGGCAACTATGACATGGAGAGGGGGTACAAGACAACATTTGTCAAAGGCATGCAGTCAGACTTATAAGGTAATACTAATTAATGCTCTAGTACAGATAATGCAGTGACACTTCGGGAGATAATGATCTAATGATTATGCTTTCATATGAGCAAACGAAACATTTGTATTTACATGCTGACAATTTCATCTGTTCTTTCTTCCATAACTCGGTTGTTGCCTTCTTGGCTTGTAAGTGCAAAATATCCTTCGAAGATGAAGATGTGATCCCATCGTATTATGCTAAACTTTCAAAAGAAAGTACATCTAGATCTTAAATGGTTAGTATGAACTAGCTTTTAGTGCCAGTGCAACTCAGATTTATACATATTTTTTACTTTAATTGTGGAATTACAAGACATGGAGTGTACCGTTTCTGTTTTGATATTTTAATATTAGCTACATTACTTACTTTACTTAAATATAACAAAGGAAATAGATTTAAAACGGTTGCACGACGTAACTTCAGTCTCTTTCTAGCCTTTTGAGTCATACCTTAATTATATATCATTTTACAATTTACTTTGTTTTGGAAACATGATCACTGTAATATTCAGAAAAGAAAACTATCCAGGGAGTTTCCTAAAAACTCACTGATCTGTTACTAAAAACTCCTCTTTTTAACATACTGTCTACGCCCCCAAGTAAAAAAAATCTTGCTGCCCGCTTGGAACATTGGAATCTTCATTGACAAATGCCTGCTCAGCAAAGCAAGTGTTTATTAACCTATTGTTTGCTTGCAGGGTCGATCGTCTATTTGCAATTTTATTGCCATATGAATTATGTTAATAGAATAAAATGATTTAAGTAGAGAAACTGGTATGAAGAAAACCCAGCCAGTCTTTCTTCATCTACCTACTGAGAGAAATAATCGTGTTTTCAATCATTACCCTACTAAGGTGAACATCATTTCACCAAATCAATATAAATTTAGATCAGCCATTTGGAGGGACACGAAGCTGGCATAAACTTTAGAAAACATTACTTACACTACTACTTTATACAATCCGTTAATTTGGTAAAACACGTATAACCGGTAAACTTGTTAGATAATTGGAATTTAAGCATATCGTTCATAACTCAGTACTTGCATCTTAAATACGTGGACATTGTGCGCGTACTACAGTAGACTAGCAATGTCTTCACCGGTTTTAATTTTTTCGTCTTCGGCCTAGTTTTTGCAACTTGTTGTTAGACAGTTCTTGCTGCATTCAATTTGGCAGTGTGACGATTGTAAGTTCAGGTAGGAAACAAGTTTTCCTAGCTCTTCATAGCTCTTAACTTGTACGATATTTTCTTTTCTGTCAAACTCTGTAACTGAGATGGAGGGTTACATAAGATAAAACATGTTCCGTGTCAGTGCCATGTTGATGCAGTTTGAACAGTGTTTTAATTCAAGTCATGTTTTCATATAATTCCTGTTCCGCTGGTATGGCAACTGCACATAGACCTATTTGCGGAATTAAGTAATAAGATGAGGAAACAGAACTTACTACTGGTAGCTATGCAAATGCCCCCCGCTAGCTCCCCTTTAAATGCTGTTATTGGCACTTGATAATTCATCACTCTTTCGAAATCGAATGGTCTGTCAGACACAATTTTCGGTCGAATCCTTCCATGGATTACGGTAAACGTTCCTTGATAGTTAAAAGAGATTGAAAGGTTTAATTATCGGAACTTTTTCTGTTACACGAAAGTTACTAGATTATCTTGTCCTCTAGAATCACTTACTAGAAGAATCTTAGAGTTATAGATGAACTGTCTGTAATAGTTACAATACTTTTTTGACATTTACCGACTCAATTATCACGTCTCTAAACTTTGACGAATGTGTGTTACAAAATATTCCTTTCCTTAAATCTGAATAATTTTTAAATTTTTATTCGACAATCAAAATAGTGTGCGTGTTATGTACATACCACAGGTCGCATCATGAAATTTGATTATTTAAAAAGGCATCTCTGAATCACAGTTTTTTTGGAATCAAAGATATCTTTTATACGACTTTCAGTTAATAAATCGTTCCAAACATAAATTTCGATATTTTCAAGAGTGTTGTAACGATATTGCAAGTAGCCGATAATACGGCTGCCGTTATTTCAGTTCCGATACCGATATTTGGGAAATAAGCATTCTGCAACAAACATAGGCTACGGGCATTAAGACGAAGGGTCTTTTCATTTGATGAAGTAAAATATTGGATCTTGCATTAAAAATACACAAACAGCGAACGGCATAACTATTGATACTATTGTGACACAATGGACGCTCGCCCTCTAAAACCAAAGTGACGCACGATCATTTGACGTCCGTGAAACACCTCTACCTTTCTTATTAGTTTAGTCTATATTAACATGTTAACTTTAATATTGGAAAGTCTTTACATAGGCCTGTGAACAATATTTACATCAATACACCTTGAAACTCGTCTATAACTTTATAAGTAGAGCAAGCACAAATTCTCATAAAGGGAGGGTCGAACGGAACCTCAGTATCTCCTTCATTTACGAGAACCCTGTGGATAAAGCATTCGCTGAATAATGAAGAAACAAACAGCGCTAGTGATGTTAGCATTTCAATGGCTAGAGGAAGGAGCCAATTTTATCAATCATGTTATCCGTGTCCAGAGAGTTAGGACGAATACGTTATTCAGGGAGCTGCTACTTGGTAGCAGCTCCCTGCTTTATTGCAAATTGTGCGAGTGTAATGCTAGGGGCCGGCTATCTGTACACCTCGATGAGGAGACGATGATGTATGGATGGAAGTTTTCCATTTTCACAACATGTCTCTATTTTGGTCACATTACAGGAAAATCCCTAAACCGTAGATAATAATATTTTCTGTCGCTCGGCAAAAGCACTCTTTCGAGTCACCTAATTTACCAGATTACATACTAGTTTGAAAAAAGAAATTATTGACTTGAGATAGCCGCATGATATAAAACGAAATCAATCTGTGATGTCATAACGGGCAAACTGCTGGTGTACTTTTTGGAAATTCCTGACTCACTTCATCAATGATGATTAAATGAATTATATTTGAAACTTTCCTTAACGTGAAATTATTTTCAAAAAGCAGGGACTTATTTGAAGGGCGATATGTGGTTATAACAATAGTATGTTGATATATATAAACCGTTGAATATATATATATATATATATATTATATATATATATTCATATATATATATATATATATATTCAACGGTTTATTTCCGATCTACCAACTAGGTATTTTTTTTCTTTTCACAAATGGTATCCGTCTTCTACGATAAATCCTCCTGAGGGCAATTTTTATCCTTCTCAAATTTTTAAGGAACAGGCCTTCTAGGCCAACGCAGTACGTTACTGCTAGTACGTGACATACGGTAACTTTGAGGTAACTGGCATATGCTAAATTTTAAAAATGTGATCTAAATATCCGTCGAAAAGCTACGAAAGGGACAGCCAGGGTCGGCCTGATCCTTTGTTATACCTTCACCCTTTTGAGATAAAGTTCACATTTCAGACTTTCTAGAGAAATTTTCTTTTTTTTAGGCGAATTCCAATATAACCAATAAATTTTCTTACTCATCTTGCCGACTTGAGGTTGTCAAGCTTTAAAAAATGTGAGGTAAAAATATTTCTCTTTCAGTTTGGATTGTTTGAAATGGTTACCAGAACATTTCCTCCACACCTTGAAGGTCAGTAACCGTCAGTGATGTTGACAGGCGTACAAGGTGGTCGTGTTGGCAGGCCCATTGCGGGCAGAAAATTAGCTTTTTTAAAGCAAAGTATATGATGCCTTCGGACATAATTGCATTAAACTTCCACGCCCTTGAACATATTGCTATTCGCGCTCATAATCAATATTGTCAGACAGGGGCGCCAGAATAGGATTAGGGTTTTAATAAAGACAAGTTTGAAAAAAGAGTTGGGGTTCTTCGAAAAGATTTGGGCGTTCATGATTTTTTACAAAAACTAACTTTCTCTTTGAAATTGTTATTTAAACTCAGTGAATGTCCATGCCTCTTTAAAACCACCTTTCACTTTATCAACAGCAGAATGATGTTATAGTCAAAACAGTATCATTAATATCAGTTCTCTTTTTTGAACACATAAAAGTGGAAACCGCATGTAAAGACAGTAAAAACAAATGCACAAAATACGACCGAAGCTTAGCGACCTCAGACGATGGAACCTGAAAATAATGAGGGATATTAGGGTTTACCTTTGATCGGCGAAGAAAAAATCAGAGATCACCAAATGAACAAATACGGTTGCGCTGTTCTCACAACCAACGTAGTCGTCAGAAACAAAAACCTGAGCACAACAAGTAAACGTTACAATCCCTTTTGCTATCAAGGGTAATTGTGAAAAAATAAACATTAGATTAGCTCTACCTTGAAACACTCTTCCGTTAACCACATTTCATCCAATATTGTAAAGAGGTCTTTCGACCTGGGCAAAGACATTTCCGCTTGCAGCAGCTACAAGTGTTAAGTTAAAAATTCTTTACCAATGCCGTGGTGTGGTCTAAATCTCTTGGGGCAGTTCATGGCCAAATTGAAAGGAAGGACCCACTGGCCTACCGAATGTAGTCCCACCCCCATGATGATCAATCATGGTTTTGAAAATTGAAACTAATTGCGAAGTGTACGTTAGTGTGATAAGCAGTTGCCAGTGTTTGCACGAAACAATGTATCAGAATCGCTTTTACTTGCAGACTACATCACAAACATCCTTGAACATTGCATTGAAGCTGTATTATCTTACTAAAATGCAGAAAATTGCTCAAAGTTTTCAGATCTTTCTGGACGCAAAACCCTAGTTTTTTAATAAGCTAATAGTGGGCTTCACCGTTTTCAAGACTAATGTCCCTTTATAAGCTTATACGAAACAGGCCACGTAAAATTCTGGCAAATTCGCCCAGTTCAAACTATTATAAGGTATCTGCAATTTTTCATTTTATATGTTCCTAATAAGTGTATTACAATGGTATGTTAAGCTCTAGAGCTGCGTTGTCTTTGATTGGGTCTTCATTTGGAGATAGCTTGAACGTAGCTAGTTGTCCTTCCGTCCTTACATCAGTTACGTCATATGGTGACTCTGATGGAACTGTGATGTTGCCCTCGAATACCTTTATTATGAAAGTAAGATGTATATTGCAGTAAAAAATGACGATTGAGAAAACTAAAAGAAGCAATTGAATATCGAAAAAACATTGCCGAAAAGCTGTACTTCTCACTTGATTCGTGGCGACTCTTTGGTTCTTGCTTTGATGAGTTTTTACTTTGTGATCCTAGATAAGATTCGCAAACAAATTGGAAAGTGAAGTATGTTAAGGTTGGGGAGAAACGTTGAAAACTACCTAAAGGATTTTCATACAAGAAATAACGACACATAAAATATTGCAGTAGAAATATTCTTAATAAATTATGCCACAAAGTCAAAATGTTGAATGCCTACAAGATCTGTGTCTGTCAGCTGTATCTCTTTGTTCAAAACATGAGAATCTCCATTGACGTAGACGCCAGAAAAGCTCTCTTCGGAAAAAGTTGGGCACACTGTATTGGCTGGAAGAATCGTTATATGAGCGTTACTTTACTACTTCTCTGTGGATTGTTTACTTGGGTAGCTTGCGAAAAAGAAAGTGGCATCAGCGTGATTGTATTTTGTGAAACAAGGGGTAAGAATTTCGAGCTTAAGACAATATTTTGATACTTTAGGTTGGATATTCTTTGAACAAGGTTTATGGTTTATTGTACATAGTGCAAGCACGTTCCTACTAAATACTTTTAAACTAATCGCTAAAAGAATGCTTAAAATTACTTTTACAGTCAAATAAAACTGGAAAAGAACATGACTGATCTACGTCGTTTTTCAGTAAAATGAATAGGAGACAAATCAAACTTGACTAAACTTTTAGAATGGTCCTTGTTCCAACCATGGTTTACGACTGTCAGGAAATAAGAACTATAAACTTTTTACACACATAGGGCTAAGAAATAGCATGTTCATATTTCTTACCGCTGTAGAGTAAACAGCAGACACAAGTAATTACTGAGGGCACCAATTTTACGCTCGGGTTGGCAGTGTAAGTTAGTTTTCACGTTAGGTAATTCTATGAAAGGGACTGTGAGCCAGCCTCTGGGCCATTCACACTTTTGGGCCTCTGTTGGTGGTGATCAGATTGAATCTCCCAACTTGGTGGAACAGTAAACTTCACTGTAAATGACCGGCTAGGAATTTGCTCCTTGGGCTATTAATCTCAGAGGTAGTGAAGTCAGACTTTAACTGTAACAGTGATAGGGGAATGTACACGATGTGATGATTGTCACCATCTGTTGGCTTGTACCGTACCCAGAAACGAATTTTCCCTCTAAAAATACCCCTAACTGGCACTGGCACTCTATATTTCCACATTTAATATTTCAATATTCAATATTTCATATTTACACTTATTTACACATACTTACACACAAAAAATAATTCCATCACGTCACTTTGAAGGAAAGAATGTGACTTAATATTATCTTATGGAACCTTCGCTTTTCTTGGTGAAAATTTATTTTGATGAGTAGTATGTGTACAATGGAAGAAATTCATACCGGTAGTCTTGGCAAGTCATAAATTTGTGCGTTGGTAATTTTGGCTGAATAATTAGGTTTTCGATCAGATGGATTCAGCAGGGCATAAACGGAATGCAGGTACTGCGAGTTCGCTATTTTGTGTACGCAATGGGCTATTTTCTAATAAAGTGGAACTACAGCTCATGTTAAACTCGGAATGCTTTGATAATCGCACCTCCGCATCCTGGAGCGTATGCTTACTATTTGTTAAGTATCTGCACAAACTTCCCGAAATTGTACAGAAAATTTGTTATTGACTGTACGTTTCTTATATTTGAACAATGGGCGTGGATCATGGGGGACGGGGAGACACATCCCCTCACTTTTTTGGAAGGGTGAAACTAAAACTGTGATGAATTAGGTTTACGAGTTGATCTACATTTTAAAAGCTAAATTGCGCCCAAATATGGCACTATTTGCCATAAAGACACCTTCAAATTTGCATTTTTTCCAAAGAGGAGGGGGACACCCCTCCCCTTAGAACCCTCACCAGGGTGGCGATTCGCAAATGGTAAAAAGTCCCCCCCCCCACCTTTGGAGATGGATCCACGCTCTTGATTTGAAAGACTCAATTTTCCTGGCTAAAACATGGCTGAAAATTCCATCTAGCTTATTAATCCTTTGAAGATTAAATCTTCGACAAATAAATTTCCTTCATCTATCAAAAGTTTCTAACGCAGTTATACTAGTAGTTCTTTTCAAATTATGTCACATATTAAACCAGTAAAAAATAACTGTTCCAACTAACTACGGATCCTTAAGCAAGCCGCACACTGCATGACTTTGCACACCGCAACTCAACTCGATCTTCGGGTCTCCGACAGTCGTGTGGTGTGCGTGCGTTTACGAGTTTCGACTGTGGCTGGCAGTTTAAAGACAAGTTTTCAGTAGGGTCGCCTTCAGTCGGAAAGAACGAACATGTTGGTTATTGCTCAACCGCGATTTAAAACTGGTCTAAAAACTCTCACACTACACGACTGTTGGAGACCCGACTCTCAAGTTGAGTTACGGTAGTGCAAAATCGTGCAGTATGCGCCGGTGTGGCATTTTTTTTGTCCTATGTCCGACCAGACAGAAAAACCAGTTTTTTTGGTCCTAGGACAAATACATCCAGCTGTTTCGGTCTGGGTAGGACAAGTACAGCTAGTTGTATTGGTCCGGGTCTGGTTTTTTTGGTCCGACATACAAATCGATCATGTCGGACCAAAAAAACTAGTTTTTTCGGTCCGGAAGTCTTT
>WURT03547169.1:0-21134 GCA_009936505.3 Holothuria glaberrima | reverse complement strand
AGGGAGAATCCATAGCTTATCCAACATTAAGGATCCAAATTTAGCTGGTCGAGTCATAATTGCGAAAGAGCTAGGTGTGGCTGCAGTGGCAGTAGGATAGGATGGGTAGCCTAAGCTATGACAGTTCCAAACACAATTGTCACAGAGAGAGGTATGACGCTAAAAATCCGTTAAAATCCACTTAAAGATTCACAATAAAGACACCAAACAGTTAAAATCCAAAACCTAAAGCCTTAAAACACACGATGTACACACTATAAACACAGGGGTGGGTAAAACAGAGATAAAACAATAAGAAAAACACAGAGCTATAAAAAGTACGACCGCGCCCTCACATAGCCACATTCTCCTCTCCTCTTTTGTTTCAACATTAAACACGGACGCCCAATTTTGGGCCTAATTATCTAAGACATTGACTTCCCACACTCTTGTAAAATACTGTTTTTAAAGGTGAACTTCACGAAAGTGGCTAAGAAAATAGCACACGTTTCCACATTGAGCATAGGGTTTGGGGAGCAATGGGGATCCTGAAAATATCTTGCAGTGCCAAGTATCTCGATCATTTTTCAAGGATTGTGGTTTCACGATGACTTTTGAAAGAATATGTGGTAACTCCTCTTAAAACTGCATATTGGAATTGCAGGGTCATTTCACCAGAAAGTTCCCAAATCAATCTCTAAATTGCCGAGTTTTCAAATGTTGTACAAAATAACAGAAGAAACTATGAGACTATCATAAATGTTATAGTTTTCTTTTAATGTTTTATTATGCTCTCATACACACTGTCCCAAAGCTCACCTAAAACAGCAATAGCATGCAGCTTTTTAATATGCAGATAAAGAAATTGACAAGTTTTCAGTAGTCAATTTGAGAAAGGACTATGCATTACAAACTTAAACTAATGTCTTCAACTTTTTTGATCACACAACATTCTAAAAAGGTTCAAAACTTATAAGGAATTTTCAGTTCCATCTGGTGTACCGAAAGACTTTCCACAAGCAACTTTATCAAAAGGGTTTTCAACCCTAATTCACCTGACTGTGTGCCTATAGCACCAGCATATTATGTTACTCACTTCAGCAATGAAAGAATTCAAAATTTAAGTATCAAATGTTTCAAGATCTGTTTCATTACCATTCTTAAAATCAATTTAGAGAAATGAATTCGTTGCTATAGCTCTTAATGTTAAGACTAATCTAGGTGTGTCACATTTTTTTAACACTCACTCCAAAGGTAATTTTCTAACTGAAGATCACACTTAAAATAATAGCATATCCTAATAGCCTATCAGCTTTCATTGCCTAACAAAATTCACTTTAGCAGCTTAAAAGACTTTGGGGGCAAGAAAATCACAGATGAGGGTTTCTTCGCACATCATTATGGACTGAAAAATGTTGTCCATCCATTTTTGCACATTCCTGGAAAAGCACAGAATAACTGCATAACATCCTATGAGATGTAATTATCAGTGCTACTTGGGTGAAAGTTGGTAAGATAAAAATGTTTAGTCTCACCCCTCCCCTCCTCTCTGACTCCTCTTCAACAATGAAAAATCAATCTGTATCCAGGAGTGAGGGGTACATCTGGATCACTTTCCAGTGATAGTGGATTTCATTGATAAAGGTATAATAAATGAGTTACAACTGGTGACTTTAAGAGCATTGAATAATGGATGCACTATGCATTTTTTTAGTCTTTATATAAATATAACAGGCTAACTAAATTTCTGTTGATCACTTCAAACCAATGAACTTTTTTCCAAAAAAAACAGATAAAAAGATGAAGCTGACAGAAAAAGAGCGTAATCAAAGCAGAAAAGCCTGATCAAACACACACACTGAAAAAGAAAAAATTATTGCACTGATTCTTATAAAACTCATACAGTTGATAGAAATTAAGTATATTATCATAAATATTTTCAAAAATATCTCCTTTTTCATTGTATTTTACCACTGGTCAATCTTTCCTTATTATAATTATAAATCTATGACATCAACTTTTTTCTATACAATCAAACTGCTGCTAAAAGGAACATCCCTTAATCATTTCAACTACAGACTTTATGCAATGATGTCTTCAACTACAGTACTTGACAACCCACTGTTACACTACTGAGTGTACAAAAGTGTGTATATGCATATCATCCTGGTTTTTATAGCCATGTGACATAATATGCATAATGTCTATTGCAAGTGTTAACAGTGCACTTTCTGAAATCATGTGAAGAAATCCAAATTTATTCTACATTTTGCAATTCATATTTCACTGAGGTATTCAATATCGACTTTCAGAGGATACTAAAAACAAGTTTAAACACTGATTTCAAATAACTACTGTTTTTCATTGTGTAAAAGTGATAAGCAAGAAAACACCAACTTTGTTTGCTTGTAGCACAAGAGCAAAAGAAGCTTTTTTATTTCTGCATTTTTAGATGCTTTTGAAAGATTTTAAGATTTCAGCAAAGATTTCCTTTGCCTGCCATTTTTTGCCCACCTATTGACATAGGTAACAGTCAAAGTTACATGTTTGTGAGCCCTTCAATGCAGATTCTGCATTACGTGATATCACCCTTACTCAAATCGCCTACCACTGAGCAGTGCAAAACCTGACCTCTGGCCGACAAATCGGGATTTTAATTGATAATCCCACCTACAGATTATAATCACTGGGACACATATCAGGTTTTCTAATACTTTTATTGATTTTTCAAAATTTAAGGCTATAATCTGTAGGTGCAAACATCAAGTAAAATCCCAACTTTTCAACCAGAGGTCGGGTTTTGAACTGTACAGTGGTAGGCGATTTGAGTAAGGGCAAGTTCATGTAATGTGTGTTACATCATACATTGATATATACTTGTACAAAGGACATGATTTCAAGAACCCTTTTAGTGTCTGTGTGCATAATGAGTACACACTTAGCATATTCTGCAAGGCTTTTTGAAGGGTATTTCAACTTTCAGATTTATTCAGAAGTGCTATACAACCATACTAGCTGAGACATTTTCTCTTGAATGAATATGTCTGTGGTAATGATACCAGAGTTGTAATCAAGTCATGACTCGGGTTACAACTTACAAAATTGCCTGACTTGAAAATTCTGGCCAATTTCCCCCATTGAAATAACAGAGCGACTCGAGTCATGACTTGACTTGAGACGCTAAAATGAGTGTAGTTGACTTGACTTGCCACAAAAAAAGGGGGACTTTGTTAAAACTCTGAATGATACCTCTGTAACCTAACACCAGAGATAACAGTTGGACTACAGTCGACAATGTGCTACACGGTACTTCTCAACAAGAAAGGAATCTGGCAGATACAAACAACTTTTTGGACAAACTACAACACGTGAAACTCGGAAGGATGAATTAGTACCGGTATCTAATGTATCCCACCATACATGTCCTTCAATTAGACTTTTTCCTTTAAGATCTACAAAGATACTCAGAGAAACTTTCTGTCCTCCTTAAGAATGCATCTTATGCTGCCTAAAAATGAAGCATGTCCTACACGGCCATTATACTATCATGACATGACACCCTGCCTAGCATGAAAGCTAACATGAGGACGCATATACTCATTCTGGTAATGCAGGCTCTAATGTGGTAAAGTAAAATCTCATTGTGAGGCAGTAATGGGGCTCATTGAGGACCTCTGCAGAACTTTTCACCCCCCCCCCCCCACTAGTAAGCCATCCAAAGGGTCTAACACTGAGTCTGCCCCTAAAGCTGTATCAGACATTGTAATGGTACACCTACATGGTAACTTGGAGCATGCTGACTGAATGGCAAAAATGCTGCAAAATACACACACATGCACCCACATTGTCTTCATAATAACTGTGCTTATCATAATAAGTTATAGGCAAAAATCAGAGCACAAATTAGGATTTAACAAGCAACTTTGTGATAGGAATGTGTCAATATAATTCTGCATAATTTGGAAGCATCATTAAGTACACTGTGATTGATCACATAACTGCAGAAAAACTGTTTCTTATTCATATTTTTGGCAGCTTTGGGGCGCTCACGAGTGGGTTGCTCTGTTCCAGCAGTTTCCTTCCTTCTGTTTTATAGTCAAAGCCACAGCTGTGTGTTTCAGCGTAACGATGTGATGCACAGTAGTTATGGCCACATCTGTGAAGAACAGATCAAGAAATATACTTAAATAGTAAAACAGGGTCACCATGTCAGACACAAATTTTACATAAAATTTACTTACCATCTACACCATAAATTGTTACACCATTTTACTGATTTTCAGACAAAAAAGCATTATCAACTAAAAGCTGAATATTGGGCCTCTTGTGAAAAGAATCACATATTCCTTATTACAGAGCTATGAGTAAATTCTAGTGCTGTATGGACATTGCCAATAACCAGCACTACAGTATCATATATTTCACGTCTGAATGTGGATTGATACTAACCCTGTACTGATATTGTAAGAAATGATAGCACTCTTTATAAAATCCTAATTAATTTTGAAGTGCCATGAAGGGGTTTTAGTATATATAACACCTTATCCACCACTTCTTTCAGAGCACTGTTATGTCTCACTTATTTAACATTGCTTTGGCATTCCTTAGCCCCAAATTGTTACTTTGGTCCATCTTTGAAAAAATTCCAACTAAATAATAGTTTCCTTACTGGTTACATGCAATTTTTTAACCAACCATGAGCATCAAGCCAATTGTAATGGGTAGGATTACTTGCCTTTTTTAACCATTACCATGCTGTTGACAGCAACTGTCATGGTATGGGTATAGTGGGTATAGAGGGATTTTATGTAACATCACATGATTGGGATTGCCCAGCACCAAAGGGCAAAACACACTGACAGTAAGCATATTTACAGCACATGCCCACTGCATAACCATAGATATTACTGTGACACAATGTTAAGCTTGCTCTTCCAAGCCAAAGAGACACTCTATCACGTGACATCTGTGAAACACCTCCATACCATAACATAAAACTTTAAATTAAACTATCTTTACAGAAAAGTGTTTATGTCTAATTTTTTAGCTTACATTGTTAAGATAGTGACATTCAAACAAGAATTGCAATTTTGAGTTTCGCTTTCCCTATTTTTGTTTTTTGTTTATTCTTTTTTGGAAGGAGAACCTTTGTGGCTTCACATGTAGGACTTTCTTACCCAAATGCAGCACACCCTTCAAATAATTTAGCAGTATAGGGTTAAACTACATAATGTTACCGAAAAGAGTGTATTTTTGCAATGTACACTCTGCTGTCAAATACAAGGCCATGGCAGTATGGTATCTGATCCCTTGTCTGACTTGCAACCTTTGTACAAATTGTGTTGCAAATATCTCCAGAATGGATTTGTAAATCCATGGTCCATCTGCATGGGTGAAAATTCTTTGAAGTTTTTCATTATACAAGATTGTAGTAAATTTTTTGGACTTCTTGGATACTGCTCTTTCTCTCTCTTTTTTACTTTTGTTCACATCAAGGAGGCAAAGAAAGAAGTCCATGCTCTTGCTATGTGATTACACAAATTAAAACATGAATGATATACATGCATAAGACAATTTTGACATCACCGATGAATATAGAGGTGGCATTAAGAATCAATTTCCAGTTCAGAATCACACTTCTGGTGCTGGAACTACTTGATGGCAATATTTTTGTAAAATTGCCTTTGTCTACAACTTACCTGCACTGGTAGCTTGTTGCAAGCCCTGTTTTCTTGTTGCATAAGAAGCAGCGTTTGCTTGATTTCTTCTTTGGTGAAACAGATGTATTTACAACAGGTGGAAGACGACAGACTGGAGATACAGCTAAAAAGAGAACAGAAGTAACTACCTTAATCAGATAATACCGCAAGTCGTGTTGAGGATACTAATGGATACGTGAATGTTTATGTTATCACTTGAGGCAACAGCAACTTAATACTCCCCCCACTTTTAGTCCCAAGGGGGATTGTAAATACAGTAATACATAGATATTCTATTTATTTGCTTTTGCTCATATTAATATTATGCTGGTACATTTGCCAGTTTTCTTTTTGGCTCTCTCCTTTATCATTTCTACCTACTTACAAATGACATTTTTTTTTTGTTTTAAAAAAGAAAGAAAAAGAAGCATGAAAACAACTGCCCTTCAAAGCCTGAATTATTATTACAAAAGCTTGGTTTCGATGCTTATATAAAAGGGTGGCTACTGAAGAAACAGAAAGAGAAAACTACAAGACTGAAAAATACAGTAATTGAGGCTTGCTGTGTAAATGATGCATTTATAAGCTGAAAGTATTCATTGTGTAGGGCCCTGTCCCTTTTCCCTTTATTAGTTATCTAGACATATTTACTGCAGTTGACAACAATGTACAGGAATACACTCCTGTACAATTCTGTTGCATCGTCAACCCTGTTGGCATAGGGATACATTTCCACACAACAAGTTCTCTTCTACCTCGTACCATTGTCATGCACTTTGATCCACAGAAGAAGGGTGAATCCAAATTTTGGTGAACAACAACAACAACAACAACAACAACAAAAACAACAACAATAATAATAATAAAATCCATGACTGCCATTCAGTCATTAAATGAAAAGACTGAAAACGCGTTTACTATCCTTCTTAACTCACCAAGCCCCAAAAAATCAAAGTAGGGTCAGCCACTCATTTTAAATTGAAGATATGTTGCAAAATGAGTACATACTGTAAACCAGGTCCCAAACATTTTACAAGAACAGCCTAGGGCTATTATGAGAATGAAGTACAGGGAATAATTTAGTATCCAAATTCTGCATAGTAGTTTGAGAATTTTCCCTTCTGTGGTGTAAAATCACTGAAAGCCACAGTTATGCACACAAAAAATTGCTACACATTTTTGTATTTGTGTAGCAATTTGGCCAGCTTGTGTAGCAAATTGCGATGCAATACCAGATAAATTATTCCGTGAAGTAGCAGGACTGACCTTTATTAGTAAGGCTCTTTTTATTTAAATATGGGGCCTATTTGAGGTTTGCTGGCCTAGTTCCTGTCTTCAATAGAATTTTGAGTTTCACTTTGAGCATGAAACTGTGTACATCTAGCTATGTACACCTAAGGCATACAGGAGTGTATGGGACACTGTACATATGAAGGCAGATTTTCTGATTTTGTACCTTTGTAACCAATTTTTTTTAAAAGGACCATTTTATAGTCTAAGAGGAAGATTCAATCATCCCTCCATACATTCTGTGTCTCGAGATAAACTTACCTATTCGACCATCTCTGCTACCTGATAATCTTCCTCGAACACTTTGAGCAGACTGAAGGTAAAAGAACAAGGAAAGTAACTGGAAGGCATTTTAAGTGAAAAAAAACAAAACAAATATGCAATAAAATACATCCTGCATACTATGTACACATGTTATTGAATTTGGGAATAACACTGATGTATACAACTACTGTAATGTACTAATCCATCTCTATTTTCAAATAAGTGAGCTCACAATGAAATTTCAAAATGTTCAAATCAGGAAAAATAAAAATAAAATTATAGAAAGACTGGTACTGTGAGGACAAGGAACACTTTTTTATTTACAAATATGTAGCAACTGACAAAATGGTAGGTCTGATGATTTACATTGCTACTTATGGGGAAAAAGACCACTCTATTCAAATGCAGAACTTTCTTTTTTTTTTTAACTTTGGGCCAATTTTGAGGTGAATAAAGGAATAAATTCAGACGGAAACTTATTTTGTCCTCACTTTGAAACACTGCATCATATCCACTGCCCCTATCAGTACCTGGGCAATCAAAAGCATGTTTTGAAGTGTTAATAGCACTTGTGAAGGCTAAAAGTGTCTACTTATACATTTGCTATCTTCCTGCAGTCATAGATAGCCTGCACACACATGCATGACCTGTGCTTATTGCAGAAGCTGGAAAATAGGGCAATGAGCAGACTTGTGTGTGGGTAAATAGGCCAATGCCCAAAAGTTGCAGGTCATTTTATTTCATTTTCGTTTCATTTATTTGATTTTCCTGCAACTTAACAGATGTAACAATACATACACAAATATATATATAGTACATTTGCTGGTTGAATAGAAATATTTGCTTGGGAGGAAAGACATGCAGTACAACCATTAAACTTAAGACCACTCTTAAACATAGATATATACTAACTACATAATTGATAATTTCAAGATGGGGGAAGGGAAAGATTGCAAAAAACTCTTGAGAGCTTAACTGGGCAATCACTCCCCAGTAGAAACAGTCATACAGTTACACCTATACACCAGGAATAAAAAACTACAACTCAACTAACCCACCCACTCCACCACAACTCTACCCCACCCCGAAAAAATCCCAACTATCCCTAACACAAGCAACGGATACAAATTCTAATAGCTGCTTAGAAAGTACCTCTCAAGGTAGTTTTTCAAACTGGCTACTGTAGAAAAAATTTGACATTTAAGTGGCAAAGAGTTCCACACATTCACTAAAGGATATCTCAGGCTCTTTTGGGAGTTATGTTGAAAGGGAAACGGGCAAAGATTTGAACAATGTCGAATACTGTAATTATGAACTTGGGTGTTGCGGAGGTAAAAATCTTTGAACTTTTGAAGAACATTAAAATTTCCGCATCTGAAACATGAAATACTTAGGTTCACAAGATCATGCAATTTCAGTAACTTCAGGGAAGAAAATAAAGGATTAGTATGAGCATGCCAGGTAGACCCAGTGACGTGTCGTATAGCCTATTTCTGAAACAACACCAATTTGTTTAAATTACATTGGGTTGTTCCTGACCAACCCACCAGACAATAAGTAAAATGGGGTAATATTAAACTTAAGTAAGTGCAACGCAAAACGCTTCTAGGAAGGAAATGTATAAGTTTTCAAAGTATTCTCACACTTCTTGAAACAGCTAGGGAAATTGATAAATGTTCCAAGAATGTAACCAAATTTCTTGTATTTCACATTAATTGTATAGAAAGACTTTATAAAAGAGTTCCACACTGACATTCACCACATCCTTCATGTAACAGACCAAAGAAAAAAAATGTTAGAGAAAGTAAACTTGAGAACTTACTATAAGGGCTTGTCTTGCTTCAGGAGTGGAAATTCTCTCTCCTGGCCTAGCTACGCTTGCGCTGCCATTGAAAACTCTGTTCAGGATAGCTGGACTTGGTGAGATTCTAGCTCGGCTGCTACTTATCCCAGTCAGAGGGTCCCTCTGTGACGTCCTTACAATGTTATTGATTTTACCTTCCCTGTTAGCCTGATTAACAAGTTCTGTGACCACCCTTGCATCTGCAGTCCCAAGACTCAGTCTCTCTGTGGCTAATCCACTATCTGGCTTGTTTGGCAAGGTTGATGGGACCCTCTGAGAGCAAGTGGCTGGTCGTGTGTCTTCACTTAGAGTTCCTTGGGTAAAATGTGGCAAGTTGTTAGTCTGTTTTCGATGGTTCCTGTGAAATTTGGCACTTAATTTCTCCAGATTCTGTTGAGCAAGGCCATTAGGCAAAGGACTACGCCTTCTGCCTCCTGTCGTTAATTGCTGACTGGTGTTCCCTGTAGAAATGTGAGTCCTTTGAGCTGACAAGACACGTGGCCTAGACAACGGCCTTTTAGCTTCACCCTTTCTTCGTGGTGTTAAAACTGTTGTTTTAAGTTCTACTCTCAATTCCTTTTGGTCATCCATTGCATGTATTTTGGCAGATTGTGACCCATACAGGGCCCTGTCAGATGTAACATTGTCATCGCTTAAAGAGGTGCGAACCTGAGGTCCACTCCTACTTCTTGTTCTTAGCTGTTCACTGAGGTTAGACTTAGATGAGAAATCTGATGACTCTGTTTTATTCTCCTTCTCCATGCTTGTTCTTACTGGTGGAAGAGGTTCAACTTTGTTGATGCTAGGTTTAGTTCCCCTTACAGTTCGTACAGATGACAGATGTCTCTTTGAGGCACTTCTGGGCCTAGATGGTGGTCTGGGGACTTTAGTCTGTAAATGATGAGAAAACTAATGTCAAACTTTCAGAAGGAACAAGGGCAAAAAGGTGCTTTTGCAACTTGTTGTGAAAACAATTATGAATATGGTGAAAAATGACAGCTTTTGAAGGTATTATGAAGACCAAGAAAAAGCTGTCCATGTACGACGCTGCATTATGTTTTTGATGGAGTTATGCCAAAACAATACACGAAATCAACACCAAATGAAATAGGATACAAGTTTAGCCCAAGAACCAACATTTCTACCAAAGTGTATGTGACAAACTGACCCTTCCTTTCCTAGACTTGCCATACAACATTAGGTCTAGCTTTTCTAAAATTTCTAATCATGCCTTCATATTGTAAATAATATAAAAAAGTTGTTTGCTCAGCAGTAAGGAAATGAGACCTAGAATGTGGAACACTTAGAGATCCTTATTAACACCCACATTACTAAGATGTATTAATACCAGCACAAAAAAGATATAACACCAGATCAGATGCTGGTAAACATAACACTACATATTCTTGCAGTTAACTTGCTCACAAGGTACTGTAAGTGCATAGCACTACGTATAGTACATAATGTACAGTACATGTGCCCAAACAAAAACTCCAATGCACAATTTACAACATGGCCTATGGTGATACTGTACAACCAAAAATAACACTTTTTTCACAGGGTGTTTTGTTTACCACTTTATGCAGTTACTGTACAAAGTACAGTAGAGATAAATGATAATATACAGCAAACTCTACTAGCGTAACAATCACACTTATTTACTAAAGGGAAAATGCAGTCCCCCCAATTTGAAGCAGTGTACCCCGGTACACTAGTTCAGGAATGGCTCCTATCAACCATGTGACAATATTTTTGTTACTTATTTCCTAAATTTAAATTTTTACCCTAAATATTCAATGATTTGACACAAAACCATTATGAAAATACTTGTGAGAGAAATAAGAGGATATCTATAAGATTTAGCAAATTTTTGAAAGTTAACTTGGGGGACTGCCATCTCCCTTTAAGCTATTGATAAATTGTCTAGCATAAAATGCCACGAGGTATAGATTTCTATTAGATCTAATTCCACTAAACAATGATGATAATGATGATGTCTTAAGATACAAGAAACTGTCCCTGACCTTTTTCACCCACACCTACCCACAACATACTTTAATCAATATCATCCTACAGTACTCTCTTGATGCTATTTACATTCTGGCGTCTCTCTCTCTCTCTGTCTGGTCAAATGTCAACAACATAAAATATTGTAGACCAGTATAAATGTAAAACTGTTTACCAATAAAAATGTACAGTATAAATTTATATATATACAATAAATAAATGCAAGTGAAACTGTGTGTGTGTACTCCTTGCCATAAGTTATCAAAGTTGCAACCTCTTTCCCCTTTTTATGGCTTTTTTAAAGAGAAAATGCAGTCACCTCAACCAGAATGAGTATATCCTATCATCTTAATTCATGAATGTTTTTTTTTGGTCATAAGACAATATTTTTGCTGCTGAATTGATGGATTTTTGGAGAATAACTCCTTACTTTGCCTTTTGTTTGTAACAGATATGTTCAAAAACATCTTCAGAGGTACACTTGTAAGGTAAATAAGAGATTTGCAAGAGTGTGCTGATTTTTCAAAGCAATTTTCCTTCAAGAGTATTTCCAGCCCTTTTTTCCACCTTGATTTTCTGGCTGCCAAAAAACTTTCTCTCTGTAAAAGTACAGTTGCAAAAATCAACCTCAGTTCTCTCAGCAATCTGTCTTTATACCAATGTGGCAAATTTTTTTTTTTTAAATGACAACCCAAAATAATTTCCCACTCAGGCCACAAAATTCATTTTCCAAGTCTAAGGCAAAACATGGCCTTGGTAACCAACCATTTTTAGGTAAATCATAGGCCAAAACTTTCTCATCCAAGGCAAAAATTTACTACACTTAAAATAAGAATTGAGCCAAGACTCCGTTCACTACAACCTACGATCAAGTAGACGAAGCAACTCAAAGCACTTCATGTACATATTCAATGCAGACAGGCATTAGCATAAGCCTAACATTAGCACAGGATGGTTAAAAGTTACACCACATAGCAGACATGTGCATGTAACTTGTACATACTTACGTATGTATGTACCTACAGTAAATTCAGGTAGTGCAAGTACGGCAGAAAACTGCTGCAACAGCTGCTACTTTGGGTCAATGTGGTACTTCCACATTTGCATATTTCTATCAGTGGATGTTCTTTGCGTGGGTATCTTTTTTGATGGTGAGGTGCTTTGGAAGCATTAACTATAGCGAATATCTGCATAGCTTATACAGTGTTTGCTGTTACACTTTCCAGGTTGTCTGCGCAACAAAGCCTAACAGAGCCCAAAAAAAATATGCCAAATATGGCGGCCGCAGATTTGTGTACACGTATACTGCAGAAATAGTAGTCTGTACATAGGTTGTATGAACAATTGGTTCGCATAGTGTGCCAATTGAATATCAACAGAACGGTTTTGAAAGTGAAAAAAAATATTGGTTCCCATGCGCTGCATCATGAATGCTTGTGTAAAAAGAATGATGAAGGAAAAGAGCTCTGTATTAAGTAGAACACATATGGAGCATTCGAACTGATACATTGCCAGCCAAAAGTGGCCTTCTTTAACTTTATGAAAAACGGCTGTCCTAAGGCCCGAACAAAATTTACAGCGGTAATGGCCACAATGGCTGTCATGAACTTTGTGGCCTGCTTACTCCAGCAGATAGATAAATAATGTGAGTAAGAAACTTTTTTGTATCTATATTTACCTTCTTAACAAGAGATAAATTCTCCATCTTTGCTCGAAGTAATTTCATTTTGTTCATAGTGGCATCATTCTCCACTACTTGTTCCATTGTAAGTTCTTTCCCAGTTTCCACCTCTTCTTCACATTCACCATTATGGACAGAGGCACCACTGTACAGTAATTGAGAGAAAGATATTGAAAGTGTGCAGCACAGGATATATGCATGTAAAGTTTATCTTTTCATAAAACACTCAGGAGCATAAACATGCATGTTTTGTCACACTGGAATCAGTAAGGGTACAAAGTACTGCCTCTTTCATTTCTGTAACAATGCCAAGGAGAAAGTGCAACTCTCATTCTTCTTTTGAAACATGTATACAGCTTCAAACCCTAGTTTCTAAACTTACTTTCCTTCGAGGAATTGAGAGTAAATTTCCTTCATTTGACACTGATAGAATATCTGACTGTTCACAGGGAACAGTTACAGAATGATAATGATTTTTCTGCACAAAATATATCAAGCTATAAATTAAGAATACTTCCTTCCTACACAATGCCTTCACATGGTTCCTTACATACTAATTTACCAATTTTTCATGTGTGTATCCACGCATACACACACATGCAAAGTATTTTTTTGTTCTTTTGGGGTGGAACTGCCCAATTACTGAAACATCAAATATAGTACAGGTGGGTTGTACTTTTGTTTCAATGACTGCTTGCTTCTCTGACATCTCTATATTCATTATTCTGACCACTTTACATTACTCAGGTCAAAGGATATAGGGTTAGGTTAGGGTGGGAGAATCAGGGTTATGTGTGTCGGAAGTTATGTGGAGATATCAAAATATATGGTATTTAACCTTGTTTCAACTTTCTCTGGGTGCTACAGGTACCTTCATGTAAATTCAGTGTACTAATATGCTTACCAGTCAGCAGTAATTAAGTACTTTCTCCATTTGTGTTTTGCTTTGATGTTTCAGAGACTGCACAGTTTGGTATTAGACTATATTCTAGATATTAGGAAATTATGCAACAAGTTCTGTTGATTGTCCATACATATTAAGACAATGAATAACACAGGCTGATTAAGATAGACTATGATTAAAAAAATCTACTATAATGTCCTTCACATTGGCAAAAATATTCACTATTTTAACTTGCCTACAGATTTTAAGCTTGACCAACTCATTAACATGCTCAACATGGGCAAAAAAATAAAAGCTACAGCCTTCTAGAGCTAGCTTAGGGGCAATACATGCATTCAATTTGGACACATCAAAGATAAACACTGTACAATAAACACACCATGACTGTGTCTATCGGTTCATACATCATCATCAGAGTAAAAACATCCACATTCACTATACAGCCTGGGTCAATGGAAACAGTTTATCATTCACACTAAACACTTATTCTTTTTATAGGAGTGTAAGCTAGAAAAGTTTAAATGCCTTTTGTCAAGAGGGAGCATTAACAAATAGTGTTTGGTAGGCAGCGTCCCTCACTCACAATGAACACTTAAGATCACACAACGTGGCATGCTGTATGAATTCTCAATATGCAACTGCTATTTGAAGGAACCTCCTGTTATGTGTTCCCCACTGCCCATGGAGACGGAGGATTTCAAGCAAAGTGATTGTGCAATGAAGATCCAAGACAAATTTTGAGTAGAGAGATCAATAACCAAATCCTAAAATCAATATACTGAGGTGCTTAGTCTCTATAGGAGAACTTTGTTCAATGCTGGCATTTACTGGATAATAAGTCATGTTCTACTTTTCAGTGTCATGACATCTACATTGCAAAGTCACACACCACATTCATCAACCATCTCTCCATGAGCAAGGAATTATGGAAGTTCTGTTCTTATCCACCATATTTTATAAAATGTCTCACACATGCTGTGAAGTGTAATCAAAGCCATTTATAAAACAGATTGCTTCTTAATATACTACTGTAGCTACACATTATAAACAGTGCAAGTAGAGAGTTTTCCAGATGTAGTGTACGACCTTTCTGCTACTGTACTAATATCAAAAGACTGTCTCCTAATATCAGCCTAGAAGTTCTGCAAAAGTTAACACATTGATTCAAAATCACTTTTCAGACAAGGGCTTGAGGAACTTTTGGCTAAAAACCTAGTACAAAAATTGGATTTGGAAGGCAATGTTTGGAACAGAAATCTATTTGAGTATACAGGAAAACAAAAAAGGTGCACACTTATGACATGGGAAAAAAGGTGTCCATTATTCTGAGTACTCTTTGCTTTTCTTTTTTCAAAGGACAATTCTGTTACTTCTGGGAGTGAATTGACCGATGCTCTGGTGCCTTTTAAGCATTGTCAAGAGCTGTTTAGTTCAATGGTCGTGTGGGCACTGGCTGATGTATTTGACAAACACTGCCAGAGAAGCTGCCCAAAATCTATGGCGTGTTGGAACCATTTGAAAGTGAGCTCAGATTCAAGATTTGAGGCCACTTTTAGTTGATGACCCAAATGGAAAATTGCTTGCCAGTGTTCCATCCAATTTTTTTTTTTTTTTTTACAGCCAATAGTCGCCTAAACCTTTGTTATTTGTGCCCTAGTCTTTTAAAACACCAAACATTCTTACACAACAATTACTGTAAAGTTGCAATTGGGTGCAACAAGGGGCACTTCCAGTTGGTGCTAAATAAAAAGTAAATAGTTCAAAGTCTAACAAAACTGTACCTTTTGAAGTTTGTTTTGACACTGACTGTTTAATTTTCATGTTAAGTCCTATTGTAGTCTGTAGAAGCAGACTAGATTAAACTTGATGTAACTTATTAGGTACTGTGCCACTTCTAGCTGAAAACAGTACTATACAAAGTGCTTACATTGCTTCAACATGGTACTGACAGAAACATTTATCTACTTTAATAACTACCATTAAATCAAATCATGCATTCTTACCAACAAACTGGCAATACCTTTGCTTCTTAAAAGTTACTTTTTACATTAACAGAAGTAGTGTTTACACTGGGTAGGAAATTTGTATCCGGGTACACGCAACGTTTTACCCTTCGGGTACCCGGGCACCCGACCGTAACCTTGCAACATCTGACTTCAGTGCTTTGTATGCACATAAAATTAGTGACTCGACCCATCAGCCACTTCTTTTCTTCTTTGATCGGATCGATCTGATAAAAACTAAACATCACTTAATGCTTTACAAAAATTAACATCATTTTTGCCATTGGTTCTTAATATCATGAATTTGAAAATCAGACGAGGATATTTAAATTGACAATATTTCAGCGCCATTAATGAGATGTGCAATCAGTGATTTGTGCAGTTTAACAAAAGCAAGGTAAGGAAACAAACTAGAACAACTGCATTTCAACTTTATTGTGAATGAGATGAAGGGAAAGACATTTTTTAAGATGTAATAACTGTGCCATTTCACCAAGATCAAAAGCAAACCATAGAAAAATGCTACCTGGGTAGTAATATCGTCGGTCGGGTACCCGGTGAAAACACTCAACAGAAGTAGTGTGTTCTATTGTTTGAAAATTCCAGCCAAGAAATTATTCATGAGCAATAAGAAGTGTTTTATTCCCCCCTATAAACCCTATTTTTAGAAAATGCCTATTAAATTTATATATCAAAAAAATAGTTGTTTTTAAGGTGCACTATGCAAACACACAAATAATCTTTTAAACAATATTGATATTTAACCTCATCCATTTAACTACTCATTATCTGAGAAAGCATTCGATGAAGACTCTCATTAAACCATTGGCAAAGAGAAAGTCAATGGCAATGAACTTACAGTACTTTGGATTCAGCACCTCTAGACTCACAACAAACCTTAGGAAATAATTTAAAGAGGGGCTATTGCAACAGAAGGTACAAACCTCAAAGACTCAGATAAGGGTGTAAGAGTTCCATCTCCTCTGTCAACAACTCTGAAAAAATTGAGCTGGTCTCCCTCTCTAAAGACTAATAGTGTTACTTGTCTATTGCCAGGCAACTTCTCCCAGATTTCATCTTTATTTGCCTCCATGTAATCTGCCATTTCTCGTATTGCTGGATCTTCCATAGGGACTAGGGAGACATAATGAAACCAGTGAAACAGTGTAAATCATAGGCATACTGTATGGGAAAGAGGTACAATATATGCAGTGAAAGTATTGTTGAATATCACCTTCCCCCAACCCCTTCAAAGTGCTACAAACAGGCCTCAATTTTAAGCTTTGTTTGTCAGTTAGATGAGGTTTAACAGCCCAGTTTCCAACCAATTGGTTCAAGTCGAGCCGGCCACAGCATTTTTTCCAGTTGTGGCCCACTGGCTTGTTTTCTCTTACTCCACTGCTTATGAGGAGCATCATACACAATGGCAGAAGGTTCCATTTAAGAAAATTGTATAGTTGTCCATTGGACAATCTGCCTGCCTTTTTTGGTAGTCCAAAAGAAAATTTAGTAGTCTGCAAAGAAATTTGCAGTAACTTTAAAAGCAGTTTGTTAACTTGTTGAATGAACTTTGGTTGTACAATGGACAACCAACCCACCAGTTTTGGTTGTCCTTCACAAATTTTGGTCCTCTCAGACAACCGGACGACTGTTAAAATCCAGCCCTGATAAAATAAAGCTAAAACAGTGGTTCTTCCACCTGTACTGGCTGGAACCTGTACAATTTAGGTCAGCTGCAATTTACAAGACATGTGCCATACAAAAGCTACTGTACACCGTACATAAACATACTGTATACAACTCAGCATCTGTGTAGAACAGTAGGCTAAATAACGTCCTTGTTTGTACCTACTGTTTAGAAAACAACTGTTCACATGCATTGATACATACAGAAACTCATTCCACCCTCTGAACAATGCAAGAATGTGTTGTTTTTTTTGAACGAAAAGAAAGAAATGCACTAAATACTCATTTGTAGCCAAGATGGTAAACAAATGAAAATATCAACTGTGAATGATTGTGCAACTTACTTCGACGAGTATTTATAGGTCCACCTCTCATCGCTAAGACCAACTTCAAAGAAGCACCTGGTGGAATTCTGTAACATTAAGTAGAGCAAATATAAAGACATCTATGAAACTTAAATGTGTCCTGAATGTAATGAAATCCCTAATGACTTGGCACAGTATATGTAGAGCACTTAGAACTAAAAGTCCTGTACAATTAAAGACAGCATCTTTTTGACTTGCCTTTGCTATCAACTGAGTTTAGAGTATAAGTTAATGTCCCTGTTGATGTGGGAGACAGAACAGCTACTGTACAGTGCGCCAGATATTCCTTGGAGTGCCTGGTACAATTTTAGTGAAGTAAACCATATGTTCCCTACTCCTACACTACTGTATGTGCTCCATACTCTGGTACCATGTTAACAAAATTACAAAGTTACAGAGCAGTTAAAGCTGATTCCTGTTTTAGACTGTAATAATGTGAAAACTTACGGCAATTTCTTTGACTGTGCAAGAAACTGTGAATGATACCTCGTGTTGATGACAGTAAACTTGTACAAATTTGCTTAAACAAAGATGAGAATGTTTCCTCTTTATCTTTGAAGAAGCCTGCACATTGTAAGTAAAAGCCTACATGAAGGCATGCAAGATCCCACCCCCACCCCCTTCCACCCTCCTCCCAATCCCCGAAAAAAAAATGGGAAAGTTAGTGCATTTGATAGTCTTTAATGTACCAGAAAATGATATGTGTATAGAACAAATTTTGAGACTTAAAAAGCTTTCTTCTATCCAAACATACCCATAATCTTGCAGACAATACTCATCTTCCAACTCTATTGATCTGTATATCAGGTGCTGCTGTCCAATTGGTATTCCTTTGAAGAAAAAAGAACCAGAAACATGGAGGTAAATTCCACACTAAAACATAAACTTACAGCAAGATACAGCAGTGTGTGATTGTACAGTTTTACAATAGCACTGGGAAAATGCCTTCATTTGTTACACTTGAAAGCGTCCTAAAATGTACAGTAGTTATACTACTGTAACTGGTTACAGTTCACACTTTTTACAGTTTCACACATCAGAGGAACTATGGTGAGCTGAAACTTAACGAATATTATGCCAAAATTTCTCGAGATATATTCACCGAAAGTCATACAGTAAGTCGCATCTTGCTTCAGACGGCCACCGAAAGAAGCCTTGTTTCCCTATCACTCGTAATCGTTTTTATGTTAGCAGTAACAGTTGCCAGTCAAGTTGCCCCACAGTGAAGTCGCCCCTCACAGTCTCTCACTACAAAGTGGCCTCTTGACAAAGTCGCCCTGTACATATTATTTTGAAGTATGCCTTGGTCATACTCAATGGAGTAGGGAAAACAAGCCAGTGCTCAACTGGAAAAAACTCCATGGCCGGCCTGACTTAAACCAATTGGTTAGAAACTGAGCCATAAAACCTCATCTAACTAACTACAGTACGTACGGATGTGAACAAATTGTGTCCAAAGTCACCTCGCTTTTTATCTTTAGGGAAACTTTTGTAAAGTAACACAACAGTTGCTACAATTTCCTACCACATGATCAGGCATTTTCCGTCGAAATGTAGAAAAAAAAAAAAAAAAAAAAAAACATAGAACTCAAAGAATTCAATCACCGGGATCTAATTAATGCTGGTGGTTCACTCTGTATTGACTGACTATGAATGCAACACAGTTAATCAGTGTTCACAGGATTATACACAATGGAACATGTGTTCCTGTGATGACGTCATTCCAGAGGTTGATGTACTTTCACTTTTGAAGGAGTTTAGGGTGACGGTGGCCACTTTCTTTTGTAATTTCCCCTGAATCGAGCAGTATTTTTCAACACTGAGGTTATTTTAGACGTTAGATTGGCTGGAAGAATCTTATCAGGTGGCTGTTAATTCTCACTTCATAGGCTCTTTAAAAGTCTTGGTGTATTACTACTGTAAGTAACAATGAAAACATCAGTCATGAATAAATTTGCATTTACTTCAAATACCATGGGGGGAAAAAAATCTCCTGGCACAGTACATCTGCAACACAACTATTAAGTGTTCTTCATTAGTTGCATTCGCAGAAAACCATATCTAATCCTTCATGTGCAGTCAGTTTGATAAGGTAACATGCACTTGTGATACAGTATGTACCCTCTTCAGGATGTGCAGTAGCACAATCCCATACACAATGCTGGTGAGCATTGCAGTGACCTAATGATATGGTTTAAAAGACTGTCATGTCCTCCTGTTTGGGGAATTTGAAAATGGTCACAGTAATTGAAGCACGGACAGTGACATAACATCAATTTTGTGGTCTTAAGTTGCCAAACATGCTTGTCCAAAATAAGAGGAGCCAACAATAAAGACATTTACAACGTCATAATGTTTGAATATTTAATAATTTTAAAATTTAAAATCTCTGTCAATCGATCTTATATGCAAAATCTGAGTCAGGTTCATCTGAGCATGCTTCAATTTACATTTATTGTCACTCTGACAATCAAACTGATTTTTGCAATTCGTTTGTTTACATAATTTTACTTTGTCAGATAGTTTTCTGTCTCAGTCTGCATCATTCCAGAGTCTTAGCCCTACAAAATCACACCATACTGTAGAACTACAGTATCAAAAAGTCAACCACCAGATCCCTTGACTTGAATCCCCCCCCCTTTTGCCCAGTCTTGCACTGCATCACACTAATGGACCACATTGCATGTGGTTTACTGTGCAAGTACAACTGATACATATACAGGTAATTAAACTGTCTTTGGCATTTTGAGGAGTGGAATCTTTTTACCTCTGGAATTGACTCCTGAGTTAAAAATTGTGCTTTACTGTCCACTGGTGTGTCTTCTTTTAGAGCCATACCATATTGCATTCTTATATATATATATATTTCTATAATTCCCACCTTAGGGCGAAAGAAGTTGTTGAAAAGTCGACCATAGGGTGAAAAAAAAAATATGGCGAAAAACGGATTCCCCTTAACGTTTTCACACACTTTTTATATAGGAATACATAAACGCATGGTAACGTCCTTTTACAGACGCAATCTATATGCTATTACTTCAAAGTCGACGAATTTACAGACACCTATCTGTTAACACGCATGGATGGCAGGCCATTGAAATAACATTGTTTATACGTTGAGGACGTTGGGGAGAAATATATGCTTTACGTATTTTATTGTTTTTTTTCACCTTAAGGTAGGAAGATATAAACATTTTCGCCTTAAGGGGGGGAATTAGGGTTATATATATATATATAACGCTACATCTGTTAGGCAAAAGGTCAATTCCGCGAGTACAAAAGTACAAAAACAATACAATACATAAGATTATATTTCCCCTTTTGGTTCTGAGATACACATGCACGTTATTTCAATGGCCCATAAGTCCTTAGTGTTAATGGATACATGTACGTAAGTTGGTGTGCAGTGAAGT
>WURT03547058.1:0-21135 GCA_009936505.3 Holothuria glaberrima | reverse complement strand
GGGTTAGCCCCTCAGACTAGTAACTTGGGAAAATTAACTGTTACCATGGCAACGGTTGCTATTTCAGCCGGCATTGCAGTATATAGCTCAACAGGCAAAGTAACTACAATATCTCATCCTCCTCACTGAGCGATGAGATAAAAAGAAAACTTACTGTAGTTCTCCCACGGCAAAGAGTTTCCGGGAATCTTTTGTTAAAATTTAACGATACGATCGAATAGTCGGCGTAGCGTCTGCCTACATCTAGAGCCACAGTGGCTGCGACATTAGTAGTAACATAACTTTTGGCTTTTCGTTACAATTTCTTCCACAGGCTAAACTTCAGAACGCGAAAAGCAACTTCCCCATCATAAGCAAAATCAATTGTTGTCAGTTTCCTTAATGTTTTAATAAATAACATCCAAAATAAACCAAATAAACCTATTAGCTGTCATTTAACCTGAAGAAACCTTTGTTTTGCCTACAGAGAGGAGTGACTCACGACTTGAGGGAACCAAAAACAGTCACATTTTGTCCCACCTATGAGCCAATGGAAACTCAAGAAATCGTGACACCGAGTTGAATCGAGTTAGTCACTATTGGAAATGCATGATGCCTTTAGAGGAATGAAACTGAAATTACCCGGACACGACGCAGCTGCTACTAATTTGCTATTCTGCTGAATGACTATTAAATTTATCCTTTGAATGAATAACATAAACAGTTTTGGAAGATTGCTCTGTATTTTAAAGCACCTTATTATTTCATGAGTGTACAACTATATAAATATGGAAACAAGGTCCGTATCACGTTCCATTGTGGTGAAATTCATTCCTAAAAAGTAGCTGATCTGACAATCATGTCATCGAGTGAGTTTGAGAGTGTTGGATTAAATATATATATATATATATATATATATATATATATATATATATTACAAATATAAGGTTGGTAAAGTGGCAATTAATAAAAAGGTGCTTTGTTACAGTATCACTTCAGCTACTAAGCATAGGCTTTTAAAACATTGGTTTACTACACACAAAATTCTACCAACGGACGTAAGTCTCTCCTCTTTGACTTTTTTTTTTCAAATCTTCATCAGAAACATTTTATTTTAAGCAAATATATATTTAGTGTCTATTTTATGTATTTCCTACGTTAAGCTCATTAAACCTTGGGATTTTGCGCGATATAGTATGATGATGATGATTACGATGATGATGATGATGACGACGACGACGACGATGATGATGATGGTGATGGTGGTGGTGGTGGTGGTGGTGGTAGTGGTGGTGGTGGTAGTAGTTTTGGTGGTGACGACGAAGACGACGGTGGTGGTGAAAATGATGATATTGAGCTCTTGAAAGCAATTAAGAGAAACCAAAACTGATAAAGTTGATATAAAGGTTGAAGTGTTTCAGTTTAAAGGATATGTAGAAATAGTATGTCTGGGTACAATGAGTAGACAGTAGAATATTCCAGTTCATATTCAGGACATTATTTAACCATTCAGGTTACAAATATTAAATTTATCCTTAAAGGGAAATACTGCGTTTGTCTTGTCAGGAAATTTTCATACTTTTAAATCAATATTAAACGGAATACAGATTGATAGACAATTCAAAATAAGGCAGTATGGTAGCTTGGTTTTCAAGAAATAAGGCTCTCCCAGGACGAAATTTGGTTATTGGTTACACATAAGTAATTTGTTCACACAAACTTTCAAAAATTCAAATGATGCAATAGCCGTTACTCTTGTAATGCATAATATTTTGAGGAGATAAAGACATCGCTAGAGTTTATTCGTGGGACTGAATGGTTTAATAATAATTGAAGCTGTTTTCTTTGTACGCCATGGTGGTGCATTTTAAACGCAATATTTCCCTTTAAATGTGGTTGCAATAAGTACAGACGTCAAGCAAGATAAAAATACAACAAAAGGCTTTCAAAATTAGATAATAATATCATAGTGATGATAATTTAAGATTTGCACATATCTATCCTGCATGGTGTTCAAGGCGCAAAGAAAAGAAAAATGATGAAGTGGAAAACATTTACTACAGAAAATTTTTGGGAAATTTGATGTTGTTACTGGAGTTTAGTAGGAGTGCGCTCCAGAAGCGAGGGGCAACTATACATGAGCTTTCACCCCAAAAATGTTTAGATTTCTGTTCCTGTAGGAGACACAAAGCTGTGTATCATCGGCATAAACATGATACTGAAGCCGGTACCTAGGAATAATATTGCGAACTGGGTAAATGTAGATCGTGAATAATTGAGGACCAAGAACTGAGCCTTGAAGAACAGAGTAATTTAGAACAACAGGTTCAAAGAGAGCATTTCCGGTGCCCACATACTGTGGCCTTTGATTTGGATAAAACTAATTGCACCAACTGAGTCCTTCATCTCTTAAACCAAGATGATTGCGGAGTCTCAACAAGACAAAGGTATGATCAACAGACAAGGAGTACAAGAGCAGAAATGTTGCCTTCATCTAATGAACATACAATGTCATTATTTACCCTAATGAGTGGCGGTTTCTTTCCCTTGGTATTGCTTGTATGCACACTGGAAAACATCAAATAAATTGTTGCCAGCAATATGATCATTTATCCTACAAGACTCAACACGTTCCATAGTTTATCCAAGGAATTTTAAACTGGAGACAGGCGGTAGTTTTTCAGGATCTCCTTGTCTAAACCAAGCTTTTGCAGACGAACGGAAGCAATCTTTTGACTTTGTGGAAAATAGCCTGAGGAAAAAGATGTATTAGCAATATCTGTGATATATGAAACAAAGATATCACTACACTGTTTGATTAAGGATGTGTGAAAAGAGTCAAGTTTGCATGATTTTGAGGCAGATTTCACAGTAACATATTTTATTTCTTCTTTATTAGCACCTCAAAAACTGCGTAGTGTTGTAGGTGATGTAGTTCCACAATGCAAATGACTGTCAGGGGATGGAGTGAAAGTTTTCCTGATCTCTTAAATACTGACGATAAAACATTGTGAGAATCTGCAGGCCAAGGATCTATCAGACGCTGATGATGGAAGTACAGGATCTTTTGATTTGTGTACTAGTTTATTTGCCATTCTAAATAATAACTTTTGTTAATCACCTGAGCAATTAGTGATTTCTGTCGATTAATAGCAGACCTTGGCTTGAAAAGTGGCAGAAAAAGTGATATGTACATACTGTCGGGCAGGCGATGGCCTTAGACACATAACACATGCAACAGTCGTTCGCAATCATAATATATCCATGCACTCTTCTGGACCAAGTCAAGAGGAAGAACTTTAATACTATGTTCTAACAAGAAAGGTCCGTTAAATTTCCGAGAAGAAATAAATAGCTTTCAAAGCATTGTTGAAAATGTGACCTCTTTGCGAGTATAGTCATGAAAAAAACCAATTCGACCAAATATCATAAAAACCAAGACTCGGTGGGAAACGATCTTTCTTCATAAAACAACTCAAAGTAGAGACAAGATTCAGTAAGTTTAAAAAATGCAGACATTTTTTCTCTTTTGGAAGGTGAAAACCGTATCTCAATAGCTTGCAGCGTTTGGAAGATATAATTTTACAAAGAAATGCAATTTTTTCTCAAGATAAAGTGCATTATGGGAAATCTGTGACGTCATCGCGACACATTAATTTGACATAGAATTGATTTTTTTATGATATTAATGCCGCTGTAGGGAACATTTAGCATCTTTGTTTGCAATGCCCTACATATGGTGTAGATTTGTGCTAAATCTACATGGAAACATCTGAGCAATCCAACAGTATCAAATTTCAAGGACAAACAGGAAATTCAATTATAAAGTAAAACAAAGGGAATCTGAGGCAATGTGCCCACTTTACATAACAATCTGTGACCTTGATGAGAACTGGAGGTATTTTTGACAAAAATAAGCACTCTTTAATATGAGCTATCTTGAGTTAAGAAAAGTGTATTGCTACGGGGTTCTCTTTCACATGAGACCCTTGTGAAATGCCACTGGAAAATGTCTTTAACAAGACAAGAAGAGTTAAAAGTAAAGACTGGCATCTTGATGGATGGAGTGAAAATTTTCCTATACTTTTAGACACTGATGATAAAATATTGTGAGAATCTGCAGGCCAAGGATCTATCAGACGCTGATGATATAAGTACGGGATCTTTTGGTTTGTGTAGCAGTTTATTTATCATTCTAATCAACTTTTGTTGATCACCTGAGCAATTAGTGATTTCTGTCGATTAATAGCAGACCTTTGCTTGAATAGTGGCAGAAAAAAGTGGTATGTGCATGCTGTCGGGCAGGCGATGGCCTTAGACACATAACACATGCAACAGTCGTTCGCAATCATAATATATCCATGCACTCTTCTTGAGCAAGTCAAGGAAAGAGGAAGAACTATGATACCATGTTCGAACAAGAAAGGCCCGTTAAAGATCCGGGAAGAAATAAATGGCCTTCAAAGCATTTTTGAAAATGTGACCTCTTTCCGAGTATAGTCATGAGAAAAGACGCATCAACTAAGGTATCCCCAAAATAAGAGTAGCAGTCACCAGAAAGTTTCATCGCCAAATTCATGACAAACCAAGACTCGGAGGGCACCTATCTATGTCTTCCTAAAAGAACTCAAGAGAAAAAATGAATGATAAATTTCTTGGGCCCGACGTTTACTCGTACCTATGCGTTCCATTAACAAGGCAAGAAGAGGTAAAAGAAAGGACTGGCACCTTGCCAGCTTTAAAAAGGTTACACAAATATTTCATTGGGATGAAGAGAACGCAAACTTTAACCTTTGGAATAGTTTGCGGATAGATGTTTGCAGAAATTGTGTATGAACAGTTGGATCCAGATATTTTAGATTATTTCGCACAAATTGGACAACCGTTTTTGTGAAGCAGGTATCTTCGACAAATTTTTCATGGCCAAACAGAAATGTAGTTTGGGCACAAAAGAGCCAATATCAAAGTGCACTGCACAAATTCGTATTTAGGTCTAAATTAATACCTAACGGTAGACCAGGCACCTAGGGATAAAGTTGGTATACGTTACTTGTCTATTTACAAGGCAACCACAGGGATGACTATTAGCATTAAAAGTGACAATACAATGTAAAATTATTAAGGTACTTTTACTAGGATAGAGTGTCAGTCTAATGTATCTCCAGAATTTAGCTTTGACGAGAATCTTTGGATAGAGGGTGAAAGGGTTTCATTCTTTGAAGAAAAAGAGGTATAAGAAAAATCAAACTTTTCAGAGAAGACGAAGAAAGGACAGAACTTTAGGAAAGAAACAGTTGTAAATATGATATTAATTGACTGTCTTTAGGTGTTACATGGTACTTTAGTAAATAGAGTGAAGACTGAATTTTTGGTTGTCTGTACATAAACAGTTGCCATTGTGTCCGATACCAGGGCCGGATTTACGAGGGGGGCAACCGGGGCCCAGGCCGATATTTAGCCCCCCCCCCCACATATTTCGGTGCCATAAAAATGAAGGCATAATGTACCTTACTGTCCGTATGTCGATGGTCAACATTTAAAATACGGACCTTTGGTCGGACTCCACACTGAACAAAAGTTGTCTTTCCATAAATACAAAAGTGAAATGTTCGCACTCTTATCTCATGACCATTATTAAGGTAATAATACGTGGAACTATTCTGATCACAACACTTTCCGAAAAACAGAAATACATCCTCAGACATCTGTAGGGACCTCGCATCAATATGGGATCTTTCAATCTAATTCTGAAGCGCGCTTATAAGTCCTTCACCCCTTTTGCTATGCCTATCAGGGAGGTCTTATATCCCTGAATCTATATTCCCCCTCTCTCCCATTCCACATTGTTGGAAGCTGTTCGTCTAGTTTTTCGTTCACAATTAGCAAATACGATAGTTGTAAAGTGCTCATTGTACTCTGTATTATCGTCTGGATGTTAGGTAATGAGCATTATGCCATTGCCCCATTTTATGTAGTTAATCCAGAGTTTCCAGGCCAGCCTAAGATGCCCTTTTATAATGCTCAAGGAAGGGTTCTCAGCTAGATGACTTCGGAAGGTTACCCAGCGGAAATTACCGCAAACTGTTCAGCGTGCCGTTGTGAATGAGGAATGACCATCACCAGACGTTTCAAGTGTTAGGAGGGGTCTGCCAGATGCCAGTGATGATCCCCAGGATAAAGCTTAGATGACCTCGGAAGTTAACCCATCGAGACTTACGGCAAAATGCCAGCGTGCCATTGTAAATGGGAAATGTAACTTGCCAGAGAATGTAAGTGTTGGGAGGGGTCTGCCAGACGCCCCTGCATATGCCTCCTTCTAGAGTAAGTGCACTAAATGACCTCAAATGGCTACCAACTAAACTCACTGTAAAGTTTGCAGCGTGCTTTGGTGAATACAAATAAGGCATTTTCGGACATTTCAATGTTGGAACCTCTTGCCAGACTTCCCTGAGTGTATCCCGGGGAAGAAGGCAAGATGATCAAGTTTACTAAATAAACTCACCGCAATATGCTCAGTGCTGTAACACAAAAATGAATAAGAATGACATTAAATGTTGGAAACCCAGGCCTGACACCGTTGAACCCCCCCCCCTTCTTCGGGAGTTGATACAGATGACCTGGGAAGGATTACCCCAGTACCACAAAATATTCAGCAAGAAACAAAGTAATAACTAGGGATCAATGAGAAACACTGAAGGTGCACGGCTTAGTATTTAATTGTTTTTCAACACGCTCTCCAAAGACGCTCTCTCTCACCCCCCCCCCCCCCACACACACACACACACACACATATATTTAGGTAGATCTACTCAGTGAGGTGTTACTTTGACAGAATATCCAACCGAAAATGTAATTTACTCTAATCCTGTTTGATCGGATTAAGAGTGAGGAGATAATTTTTTAATGACGGATTATAAGACTTCAGGGCCTCCAATTCTTTTGTCTAATACAACTGCTACTTCTTGTCCTTGCCAACCTTTTTCAAGGACTCTGCTACGTTGACAAAAGGATTATCAGGAACAATGGTTTGATGTGCAGCATGTTGCCGACAGCCTAGAAAGCGCCAATGTTTTAACATTCAAAACGACTGTTCCTCAAGAAAAAACCTAAAGATCCTGGTAATAAAGTTCTGCTTATGCTATTTGCAAATGCGGAAATAGGTATGAGACTATGTGTTACTGTTGATTTTACGTCAATTTACGCATTATTTCATTATTTCTTGAAGGCGGCGTTTTCTTGTTCAAAATGTAATACACGGAATGACAATGTGGTATTTTTTAAAAGACACAAGGCGCCAAAAAAGGGCAAATTAATTTGCGACTAAAACGATTGGCAATGTAAAAGAAGTGAGCAAATTTTCCTGTGCCGCTCTTCAAGATTTAGCAAACGACGTGAACCTTTGTGTTTAGTTTCTTTAACCTTTAAGCCCATTACATCTGGAAGATTACTCCAAAAGAAGCTTATGGTCCGTCTAGCTAGGTTCAAAGAGAGTGTAACAGATCATGTCAAAATATCACCTCCCTGATGCACTTTACAAGATAACTAATGTTCAATGCGAACGATTAAATGTCAGAAGTATCATCATAAAGGGTAGGCAAAGTAACAATACTTACAGTGTTACTGTTTGGATATCAAAGAAAAGAAGACAGTGTAGTCAAATAGCTTCAAATAGTATTAACCCAACTAAGGACCGTAAGAATTCGAAGTGAAGTAAAATGACAAGTAGGACCTAGTACTGATACCAAGTTATTTTGATGAACATACGCACATGGAAGGTGAGCATTTCAACCACGCCTAAAATAAGATGGTGCCTGGAAGTTAACAGTAGAGGACCGTTCCGAATATATTTAACGTCAAGAAGAGAGCCCGGTTGAAATACGAGAGGTAGCCAATTTCATTTCTTTTCTGTGCGTTTTTTCAACGGGTGTGTGTGTTTTATGAGCTAACTAGATTTTCTATGTTTCTTCAAGGTTGCAGATCAGTGATTCCCAACGGGGCGTTATCGTCTCCAGGTGGCGTTTGAGCAACTTTGGGGGCAATGAGCGCTAAGGGCAGCAGGGGGCGTTTTAAAAGAAAATGAGATATTTAAATAAAACCTCGTCTTTACCACATTCCTAAAGATTACCTCTAGCTTAGCTCCCAAATTAGTGCACCTAAAAAGGAGACAGAATGAACTCACACATACCCACATCCAATGCCTTACGGGGTACTAGGAAAGGACCTGGTAGGGAATGCAAGGAAATTGCACAGCAGCGAAGCTGCCCGCGAAGTATTCGAGGTGAGCTACGTGCTTGAGGGTCGGCTGCGCTGCAAGGCAGGCACGTGCAGCCGCGCGTGACTTCTCATTGCAGTGGCTAAATTTTCGGGTAGCTTCTCCAGTTTCGAGCCGCGTGTGAGCTAGGAAAGACGCGCGAGAGCAGAGCTCGAGCCTGCTGCCTCGGTGCCCGCTAAGGACATGTTTGTGAGTGCAACAAGTCGCGTAGGTCTAACAATCCCTCCTTTGATGCGATTCTAGTTTATAAATTATTTTAATGCTAGATGCCAGGAAATCGCATCTAACAGTGTTTAATATTAAACATTTTCTGGCGATCGAGTACCCTCATATTCCCATCAGTGCTAATGAAAACCATAAGCATAGCTAAAATTATCCCATCACTTTTTCCTCGAAATTGTAGTTTTTTCTTTGCTGTCGATAGACATGACATACTGACAAAAGAGGCATTTATTAACTGCAACACGGTAGATAACTTTTGCAATGTACTATGAAGGAAAACTTTCAAATGTTTTCAAAAATGCAAGCTTTAGGTAAGCTAATTTCGTCTTTCTCATGATAACGACGTAAAGGGCAGTTTGAGTGGCTATGGCAGTAGCCTGTCGGGGAGGGGCAAGGGAGGCAGCTGTACCCTGAGATTTCTAAACCCTTACTAAAAATGGCCTACTTGACTGAAAAATACTGAAAATACTAAAAACTTCCTCCCGATGATTATGTTTTTAAGGTCCTCAGAACCTGGAGAATCGCAAATAGCATACAGGTTTCCTTTTTCCAAAACTTTCCTCGGGAGGTCCCTCCCGCCGCAGACAGGTTCTTATGCGGGTAACACGCACAAACGAATGCACCTCCTTCCTTATGCATGATGCACACAACACAGATGAAGCCTATTCGTTGAAGAATTTAGTATTCCTTCTCACTCGGTGTCCGGCACAGCATGCCAATATAAAATAAAGTCAAATGATAACCGTTAATTTCATGCGAAAATTAATTAGCTTGTATTAGTACCTCTTGGTCATGTGTTCTCTTACGACGTGATTTTACCGAACGAATTTTTCCAGTAAAACTTTTCTTCTCGAAGACTTGGTTTCTAAAGAATGAAGTCTTAAAAAGTGTATTCATGCAGCTTATGAAGTTCAGATGGCTTCATTTTTATTACACCAAACTGGGAGGCATTTTTGACAAAAATAGAGCTATGCTACACACTTGCACCCCTCAAACAAAAACAAAATAAATTAATGTGCACTTACCAACTGAATGCTAATTTATAAATACATAATCAGTTCAAAGCTTTGCCCAAGACATCAATTTCCACCTTTAAAGAGACCTTGCAAAATGTCATTTCTTTCTGTTAGACCCCTCTACTTGCACCCCTCCCTCAGGGCGGGAGTTGGTGACAAAGCCGCAGAAAGAATTCGCCTGGCTGCTAACTATCATAGCTATGCCACTGGACGCTGTCATGAACTTCCCCCTTTGATATTTCGGCCAGGCTACGTCCCTGATACACGGTAGCAGAAGCCTTTCAATGCTTCATACGACCAAATATCACCCTTCTTCCGCCCACACACTGCATGGTGAAGTGGTTAGAGCATCCGACTTGCAGCCGGAAGGTCGGGGGTTCGACTCCTAGCCGGGTCATACCGAAAACTTGAAACATGCAACCTTCTGCCATTGTGCTTGGTGCTCAGCATAAGCAATGGAGTAGGGAAAACAAACCAGTGAGCCACAACTGGAAAAAAGGCCGTGGCCGGCCCGACTTAAACCAATTGGTTAGAAACTGAGCCGGACCTGCTTGAAACCTCATCTAACTCTAACTCTAACTCCGCCCACTCACAATGCAAACCCCTTTCAACATTAAAGAAGAGGCCCGACCATTAATAACTATTTCAACTTACAAACTGGTCTAAGGTGGATTTTTGTAATTTCTTTAGTGCGCAGTTATAAGGTTGTTAGATAATGGGAAGATAGTAAAAATTGACTTACAGTGCATAACTCTTGATTTGACAATTTCTTAAATATCCGAGAGCTGCCGGGGGCTTTTGCCCTTTGGTCCCCCACTGGAACATTGTCCCGGGATCCCCATTAGAGGATCTTGGGAGGGGGTGGGGAAGGAGGAGGGGGAGCTCCACACTTGAACATGTGTTTTGTTTCTATTGTTTCATGCATAGCAGTGCTACGCTATAGACCGGGTAGCGGGAGGGGGGACGTTTGCCCAGTCCAATTCGGTGAAAGGGGGCGTTGAGCTGAAAAAGGTTGGAAACCACTGTTCTTGGTTTTCAAAATCGATGACAAAAAGACCATTCCATCCTGATGAGGGGCGATTCATAAAAGTTGCTTCAGAACGGGCTCGTAGCTACGAAAGGGGGACCTCGGGGTCTTGAGCCCCCTGAGGTTTGTTCCCCCCCCCCTTAAAAACTTGTTTTTGTCCTAATAAAATAATAATGTAAGAATTAAGAAAATTAAATGTGTAAAAAAAAACACAATTTGCGCACGTATGAAATCAACGAATATTTTTTGGACATGAAGTCAGTAAAAACGTTGTAAAATATAGCACCAGATTGCATCCAAGGACAGTTAGCTGACCATTCAAAATTTCCTCAAAGGGGGGGGGGGTACCCCCTAAGTCCCTTTCCCAGGACGGCGATGAATGCCGTAACCCCCCCCCCCCCCCCCACCCCATTCGATACCTAGTCACCCTAAAATTGCACCCAGCTTCAAAATCACTTGGAATTTAGTTCTTAATTATCCTTTAGCTCACATTCTATCTTGCCTATGCATTTTTTCGGATATATTACGTAAATACGCTATCAGTATATTCACTAAACCCTATCATGCACAATGTAATTCGCTTTCCGTTTCGTTAGACCTTAACCAGGTTCAGAATCCTTGTAATACTAAGTGGCAACTCAAGCTTTTGCGTGCGATATATGGCATCGAACAGAAGTGCACAATCACACGTACAGGCCTCCCTATAACAGTGCGAAACTTAGTGGGTACGGTGTTTGTTACAGTAGATTCCCGGGGGTCAGACATTCTTTCCCTCCGAAGAGTGAATTTAAGTTTTTAATAAGTGGATAATTTTGAAATGTAAGGTGAAAAAATAAATATGCCTCACATACACGAGTTTTCCCCATACTTTGCGTATGCACTCGTTCATTACATTACTATATTACTTCATAAATAGGCTATTAAATAAATAAACAAATGACCACATTGTGATAGTTCTGGTCCGATTAACCTTATACATTCAATGCCATTTTAAGATATAATGCATGAACATTCTAATACCTACGAATTGGTACAAATTCCAGAGCTTAAGGTAGTTTTCCCTCAGCCCATAGGGCCCGCGTGGGCTCCGCCCCTGTGCCTGTGCCCTATTAGGAAAGCTCGTTGGACCCTTGTTGTCTGCTGCACTGTTGGCCTTTCAAAAACGTTCTTCACCACCTGGTATTTGACTAGAGTTTGCAGTACCTTGAGATGCGGAGAATATGCGTTTGGGATTTCCACTGTTGGAAAGTGACATGAATATCCATTGTTTGTTTCTCCATTTACGCGTTAGCGTATTTTCCATCACATCATTGATCATGAGCCTGTTCGACCCTTTAGGGTTCACGTGTTCCCCTGTTAGGGGTCACGTAGTATGCTGCTGAAGTATTACCGGTACCCCCCCCCCCTTACTTCTTTGTCGGTCATTAGTAATCTGCTCGATGGGTAAGTTAATGACTATTATGATGTCCGAAGTTTGATATCATTTTTGCAAGGTAAAGCTGGAAAAAACATTTTTCTACCATTAATTACTAATAACAGCACGCGGTTCTATCACTGGACATTTTCCCACTCATGCTCTCATGCAGGATTTACAGAATGCTTTAGAACTGTGAAGCTAGTAAATTTATCAGTATTCGTGGTTTCATTATGTCTTTCACCTTCTTGGACTAAGGTGAGCTTAACTTGAAGACTACTACAAAGTTACTGTGGCTCCTGGTGATTTTAGTACCCCAAAATTGATGGTGTTTCCCTTTAACTTAGGCCTATGATTGGATGATGGTACATAAGCGGACGCGGAATTGCCAGACTAGGGACACAATATTCTGCCAGATGGGCACACCAAAATGAGGACTTGAGCGTCGCTGAAGGCGTCGTGGTGACCGGAAAAGGTCCTCTGTAGGTGCTTGGGCCCAATAGTCCACCGTGGGGCCGCTATTTGGACCCAGGGAAAGCTCCAGGGAGGTCAGAGGAGAAGCTCCGCGGGCTCTCAGGTACTTACAAAACTGTGACCTTTAGAATTCAACTATTTCCAGATGGCATTCGATGAGCATTAAGCAGATCACATACATACACACACACACAAATCACAAATTTACCATTTTTGTTAGCCTTACTAGAACTAACAATCTAATAATTAGGGGTGGGGTGTTTTCTTTTTTTTTTTCATTTAGCTTTAAAAATGACCATTCATGCTGCCGAATAGGAAATAATGTTGAGACAACAACCTTCAAGGTATGCCACTGAGGGAAAACCTTCACATTAGAGCATGGAATTGGTGATCTAAGGCTGTGATGATGACGAGGAAAATTTGGAAAACGAAGCCCTTAACTTAAATGTAGATTATTGGGTTTGGTGTGCCTTCAAATTTTAATTATGACAACTATATTTCCTGCTAGGGCCAACTGGAACCAGTTCTGGTGCACGCGTGAAGCGAGCAGAAAATTCTGGTACTAAGTATCTATGAAAATTTCGTGCAAGTATAGCCTACTTTCACTCCTTTTGAAGGTATCACCACTTTATGATCCCTGGTGTTTTGCTTAGCCTCCTGCTCGGTGAGGATTCAGGAGAGCAAAGTTCAGCTTGCAAATTTTAGGGCATCGGTATTTAAAATAAACGGACATTAGCAAGCCGATGAGAGAGAAGCTAATTATAATAATAAATTCCACAAAAGTGATCAAAGGCGCAGTTACAAAGGTATAAACGGTAAAAACAATTAAGATCAACAAAGATAGAAACTAAAAGGAAGAAGTGGCTTAAAACATGGTGAAAAATCAAGAAAATGAAATAAATACGACCAATGAAAAGTAATTATACCAAACTAAAAATGACGAAGAACAATAAACAAAAGCTAAGAAATTGCTAAGAAAGTAAGATTACACAATTAAAAGCTTGAGTAAAATTTTTAGTTTTTAAAGGAGTCTTAAAAGTATTAAGAGAATGACTACAAAAAATTGAAACAGTAATTTATTCCATAAAATCGGAGCAATGTGCCTGAATGAACGATCTCTATACTGAACTAAGCAAAAAAGTAGAAGCATATCAAAGGTTTCTGTTTGGTACATACCACTTAACTAATTCACGTAAGTAATTCGGAGCATCTCCCTGAAGACAACGATGCGTAGTCAGTAAGATTTTAAAATCAATTCTGTAATGGATGGAAAGCCAGTGTAACTCCATTAAATGAGCGGATATGTGATTACACTTACTCTCTCTTAAAATAACACGAGCAGCCGCCCTCTGCTCTCGAACTAAGGGTTCTGAAGTCTTAGAGCTCAAACCAACAAAAAGAGAGTTACAATAGTCTAAACGAGAAGAAATAAATGCATGGACAAGCTTTTTGGTGTCAGCACGAGATAAAAATTTTCGAATTCTGCTAATACACCGAAATAAAGCTATAAGCAATTCGACAAACATTAGAAATACGTTTTTTTATGTTTCAAGTAAAACACCAAGATTTTTGACAGATCAAGCAGGCTACACCTATTGAATCATTACCAATCCGAAGTTCAGGGATGGTAACAGAATAATAATTAAAATCCTTAGCGGAGAAATAAATCAATTCAGTTTTCGAATCATTTAATATGAGAAAGTTTACGAACATCTAGCTTCTAATGTCATCAATACAAGCTTTAATTTTCGCTTTAGCAGACAGAGACTGGTCGTTTGACGTAGATAAATATAACTGTGTGTCATCATATACGAAGAAAGCAAAAATGGACCTAATACAGAGCCCTGTGGCACACCAGTCGTCAACTTATTGGGATCAGTCATAGCATTGTCGATTTTTACAGACTGATGACCATCACCAAGGTACGATTTAAACCAACTTAGTACAGTACCTTCAAGACCAAAACGAAAACCTAAACTATTAAGAAGAACCTCGTGATTTACGGTATCAAATGGAGATGACAAGTCTAGAAGAACAAGGACAGAATGGTTGCTACTATGGACGGAACATAAAATATGATTTACAACTCGAAGGAGCGCAGTTTCTGTACTATGAGCAGTGCGGTAAGCAGACTGAAAACAATCATTCAAGGAAGAGTCAGACATGTGTTCTTTAATTCTTAATGCTACAACGCGTTCCAGCAATTTTGAAACAAATGACAAATTTGAAATAGGTCTGTAATTGTTTAATTCGTTTGAATTGAGGGTAGATTTTTTTCAAAAGTGATGAAATAATTGCAGACTTCAAAGCAGATGGCACAATTCCAGACTTTAAGGATTAACTGATTATATCAATATGAAAGAAATGACCACAGCGAGAACACATTCATTCTTCAGGATACTAGAGGGATAGGGGGTCGAGATCACAAGTAGTGGCGGGTGACTGTAAAACAAATTTAGAAGTCTCATCTCCAGAGGCTGCACGAAAGGTACTCATTGTTTTTCCTCGAAATTCAGGTAATTCCGTAAAACTAGGAGCAGTCATCATACTTCTACGAAGATCATCGTTTAATTTATTTTTTTCCAACCAAAAAATTACCAAAATCCGAAGCAAGTTGTCTTTGACTTTCACGAGTAGGTAGGATGGCGTTGCCATTAGTGTCAAGCAAACCTTGCACTACACCAAACAGCTTTTTCTGATCACCTGGCACTCAGAAATTTTTGGAGAATAGTGATCATTGCGGGAAGCTTCGATAAGTCGAGTGACAAAATTTGTCTAGTTCTCTTTGTAAATTTCATGATGAACGTTCAAACCAGATTTCCTCCACAAACGTTCGTATCTCCTTTTTATCTGCACGAGCACGAAAGATGTTAGCATTCATCCTTCGCTGGGGTTTCCGCAAAGAAACACGTTTTTCCTTGAGAGGTGCACATTTATTAAAAGTTTCAGAAACAGCATCGGTTAATAACTGAAACTTCTCGTGAAATTCCAGTGAACTGTAATTAGCCCACTGATAAGATATAATTCTTCAAAGCCAGAGAAAAATTTTGTACATCAAAATTCTTTAAGTTTCGGTAACGAATGGTAGCCGTTACTTTCGGTAACGAATGGTTACCCTTTGCTTCATTGAATTCGATTTAAAATAGAGGTTAAAGAAGACAGGGCTATGATCAGAAATCCCAAAATCCGCATTAACTCGTAGTGATGACACCACATCAAAATCATCACGAATAATCACGTGAGCCAGCGTATTACCGGATTTGTGGGTTTATTGATTCACTTACTGTACTAAATTTTGAGAAGACATAGACACAATGTATGTAATACGACGCCTAGATAGTCCCTTTGAAACACGCTTACTAGTAGTCTTTCTGTTCCTCCTTTTGGAAGATCTGGGCACCTGGTCCCAAAGTATTCCGAGGGTCCTAATTCGGACAATAGTTCTTTGACACGGTGCAGCTACATAGCTTTTTCCGAGACCAGGGAGGTGTTACTTTGTCAAAGTAACACCTCCCTGCTGAGACCGAAAAGCTGGTCGCGAGTGTAGGATAACACGAACATAGTGTATGAAATCCAAAAAACAGCAAGAGGAAAAAGACACAAAATTCGACGAAAACAACAAAACTTCATGACAAATAAATGACACCGAGTTGTCAAGAACAGATACAAACATCGATGGTACAAAATTCACGATAAGGCAGGATCACAACACGACCGAAAAACGAGAAATTTGGGAGCTGTAACCTTTCGAGGGGCTACCTTTACCAAGGGCATGGATCCATCTCCAAAATTGGGGGACTTTTCACCATTTGCGAATCGCTGTCCCGGGGGAGGGGTCTGAAGGGAGGGGGTGTCCCCCTCCCCTTTGGAAACTTTTTGCCCACGTAAGGTGGGCTAGATGCAAAATGGTGCTACATTAGGTGTGAAATTTGAATTGAAGATATCACCAAGAATTTTTACTTTTTTAGGAAGTTTTTTTTTTTTTCACTTTGCTTAAGTGAATTTTTTACTCAGTCCTTGGGATAAATCAGAACTACATTTCGTGAAGTGAGTGAACAGTAAATTGTTAGACTTTTTACCATTTACCAATCAATGTCCTGGGGGAGGTTGTGAGCCCCCTTCCCTTTGAAGAAAATGAAATTGAAAGGTATCTTTATGGCACATGGTGCCACATTTGGGCGAAATTTAGCTTTAAAATGTAGTGTCAATCACAGTTTTAGTTTTCATCATTTTTAAAAAAGTGGAGGGGGGTTTTTGGCGATGTCCTCCCCTTGCAAAAAAGTGAGGGGACACGTTGCTCCGTCCTCCCATGATCCACGCCCATGACATATACAGGTGCTAACCTCTATTAATATAATTATATTATAATTAATATAGTTATATAACTAACCTCATATTTATTTGATATTCGTTGGAAAGGGCAACGGAAATAGGCCTAGTATTTTTCACAGTTTTCGAACATAAAATCTGAATACAAGGTATAAATCAAATGTAGGAATGGTATTAAAGGAAATGACTCACTGCGGCAGTAGCCCCATAGCTATTAAAAACAGATGCATAAAAGATAGCTGGGAATTAAATATTCCAATAAGGCAGTCCTTCATCAAATAGATTCACGGAAAGTTTTGAGAACATCTAATGCAATTTTAGTCCCATGATTGACTGACAAAGTGACAGTATGTTCTCTTGTTCACATCAGTATATAACTGGTGTGTTTGTGAATGAATTTTTGATATTTAAAATCTCGTTTGGGACCACACGGCGGAACAGTCAACGTTTGGGGGCACGTGTACCCCCCCCCACTAAGCCGCTCGAAGTGGTATATGGAGTATTTATACATATTGTTACTCATTTTACGACACTCAATGTGATCCATATTACTTAATTCTTACTTATATAATCCATGTAATCAGTTACACTGTGAAAAATATCTGTTAAAAAACAGACAATTTCTGGCAGCAGAGTTTCCAGGAAATGTCTGTTACAGATAATCTACGTAGAAAACAGAAAAACTATGACTATGAACACGATGTGCATGAGATTCTCACATTGAATTTTTTTTTTCTTTTCCAATGTCCCCTCGTATCTCGGGCAACGGAGCCGGATCACTTTTTCAAAAGTCCCCTCGACTGTATGGCAAATAGCTGAAGGGCTAAAACCAAGCGTTTACTCCCGTCGGAGTTCTTCTCCTGAAAGGAGCTACGTTCCCAAGGGAGAACTTCAACTGAACATGACCAGCCACCCGGCCTTCAGTCCCGTTCTAGACTGGCTGAAAAGAACAGGACCTCGGGAGCTCCGCCCTCGTGATCACGGGTGCTGCTGAGCCAGATAAATAGAGCCAGAGCGCCGAGGGCGGAGTTTAACTTTGTTTTTGATATTGTGTTAATCAGCTCCATGATCAGACATAAATGAGCTAAGTTATAGTCTACGACGCGTACGTCTATGACTCGTTGGTTTTAGCATGGAGCTCCATGGTTTAAGTGAAAAATGTTACTACATATTTTTTTAAAGAAATGCAGTACATACATCTCAATATTCTTTGTCTCTGTTGATGAACTACTTATTTTTTGTCCAAAAAAGGTATTTTGCTACAGATCTGATTGGTTTAGACCTGCCTTATGCATTAATTTACAATTTTTAGGTCAAAATTTTGGTCAAGCCCACCTAAGTAGCTTCTCCTTAAAAGAATTTTAGGTCAGTCTGCACTCATCTGAATTTCGCAGTGCTTTATTGTGATAAAGCCTGGAGATTGTTTCGAGTGTTATCTTTTAACAAGTAAGGTCTACTTCCAATTTGCATTTGCAAAACACAATTAATTTTAGTATACTACTGAAAATACGTAAAACGTGTGTTAAACGTACATAATATTTTCGTAAATATAAAAAATAGCTATTTTCTTCAAAATTGTACAGAGTATTAACTGTTGATTTCCATTCGTAAAAAGTACAAACTTAGTTCGTAAAACAAGTGAATTACTTAAATCTTCTGCAAAAATCCAAGAACATTTTATGTAAATTAGAAGTACAGAAAGAATGCTGAAAATTCTACTGAAGTCAACTGCAAATTTACAACAAAAAAAAAATGCAGTGTACAATAAACCATGCACCACAAAAGTACATTTTGAGTTATTGGCTCTTCGCCAGACATACTGTTTGATTGTTAAAAAATGTCCCATTTTCCGTCATTAACAGTCTATCAGATTCAGCAGGCCTATATGAAAGGAGGTCTCGAAGCAGACCCGTGGTCAGACAAGGCACTGTAATGGGAGCTTCCATGGTGAAACAGTTTCTTAGTGGGTGGGGACAGGGTGAAATATATTAAGGCAATGGTAATTTTGAATTTTATAAGGGGCGAAAAAAATAACCAGGGGCGCCCTGCCCCCCCCCCCCCCCCGCTTGGTTATAGGTTTGGTTCGAAGGTAGGGACAAATATGTCCATGGTCCACTTTGGGCTTGAAAAAAGCATGGGGATATTATTCGGTGTTTTAATAATTAAATAGTTTGTCTACTGTAGCTTTTTAATCCCCAAAGTTTGAAAACCTGAAGTCGTTCTATTCATGTCGTACTCACGGTGCCCTGAATTATTTTTGTTGGTGGGCCGAATGTTTCATAGAAGAAATTGCGGGTGCTACTGATAGAACACAGTTACAGCATGAACCTAACAGTTGGACTCCATGCATGGTTACAGAAAGCATGTAATGATTTGCTTAGGTAGGGTAGTTGTGTAGGTCATTGTCAATACGCATTAATGGAGGAGAAGCACACCACGGATATTTTTGGCCGTTTCTAACAGAGGGATTCCGATAGCATACCCTCGCAGCTCAAAGTACTGTTAACCTTCCCCAAAAACTTACACAAGGTGTGGGGAACCATTTTTTAACCCTTTTCCATAAGACAATTTTTGAAGTTTTCTTAGGAATATTTTCAGGAATTTTTTGCTTAAGATAGAAGAATATTCTCTTGAGAACCTATGTATCGTTGGAAAGAGCAAAGATAGGAAATTTGAATGAACAATTTTTTTTATTATTTGATCTCATTATGTATGCAAATATGCAGATTAGATGACGTCATAGGTTTTTGACAAATATGCAAATTAGATGACGTCGTAACGTTTTGTTGGTATTTTATGATGCAGTAGATTGTCAGACATTCTTTTTTCTCTCATTTGATACTAAATTCGAGGAAATTGGACCACAAATAAGAAAGACATGCCCATTTTACTTTTTGTTTATTTTCAAATTGCCCACACACTATATGCTACAGAACATTGACCCCATTGACTTCCATACACTGTGCACACACATTAAAGCGTGGGTGGAATGTAAACAAAGATAGCTAATGAATGCACTCTCTGGAGTTGTACGGTAGCTCGAAATGGACGTTTAGTGCATGAAAAAAAACAGGGGAGGGTTGAGGGTTATGTTTTTTTATATTTGAAGGGGATTTATGGGCTAAAAATGTAGATTTTTGACTGATTTTTTAAAAATGGCATCTGTCTACAACTTCAAGCCTCTGTAACTCACCCTACCCCTGCCGTTTATTCACATTTCTTCAGCCTGATCTAAGGAACCTTATAATGAGCATTTTGCCGTTTGAATGGAAAAGATCGGACTTACCGTTGTTGACTTATAAATAAAGTATGTGCTACTTTTGGACCTTTTTGACAATTTTACTTGGAATATCACCAAATCCAAGCCCCCTAACATAAATTTTATCTCTCATGGTGTTTGTTTAGGTTCCAAGGTATTCAGAAAAAATTTGAGTAGGCTGGGGTTTTTCTAAGTGCTGAAATGAATTTTTTCCAAAAACACCTCATTTTTTGCATTTTTTGACTTTTTGGAAGATTTTTTTAATGTAAACAATTAATGTAAACAATCACTTTGGTGATTGTTTGGCTCAAAATGTCACGTAGCAACCTACCAAAAAAGGTACGTTTCGATAGATCTTTTTGCTGGCTTTGTTGTGGTGGTAAAATAAAAACTATTGGATGTTGCATGACAGAACTAGAATTTTTTAAAAATTGCCTCTTTTTCGGCGTGTCACTGACACGTCACTTATGGAAAAGGTTAATTGAAGGGATTTTTTAAAAGTCATAATACACTCGCCGGCCAACTTGTGTTATAACAATGACCGGCAAGTGTATAACGTTGCAACAGATGACAAGAGTCCAACAAGCTTTCAGCATAGGGTGTTGTCCCGGGGGCCCGCATCTAGGCAAAAACTCAGGTAATGAACCGGGGCGAAGTACCTTAAGCTATGGACCAATTCGTAGGCATTATAATGTTCATACACTATCTTGGTTAGAGACATGCTTTTCGCTGAAGATGCTGCTGTTGTGACCCACACACAGCACGAGCTCCAGACCCTGATGGACCGCTTTTCACAGGCATGTAAGGATTTCGGGTTGATCATACCGAGATGCCCCGAGATGCATCCAGATTCGCTTAGTAGCGTAACCAGAATGCAAAAATGCATTGAGGTTTCGATGAACTCATTTTGGTAGACTTAGTCGCTATGATATCTACCTTGAAATAAAATGCTGACAAGGTTTTTTCAGACTCTAATCCTTGGTAAATTGAAATGACCTTTTACTAAAACATAAACATCAACCAATTATGGTAAATAAATACCATGTATAAAAGTTTCTTTGAGTTCCAAATCATAAAATATCCTGCAATGAAAGTTCTTTAGTTCTTTAAATATTGACCTTCAGCGACCTCAGATGGCCTTTG
>WURT03547057.1:0-41187 GCA_009936505.3 Holothuria glaberrima | reverse complement strand
TGTTTAGGGTTTGGGTTACAGGGCATTTTATGGGGCTTTTGCCCTCCTTTGCCCTTAAATTTGTTATGTTATGTTAAGAACATAGGTATGCAAGAACTTTGTAGAGATGCAAGGACTTTCACAAATATTGCAAATAGCTTCGTTGAGATATATGCATACACTTCTTTCATATGTATGTTTATATATACATGCTTATATATGTTTATATATATATATACATATATATATAACAAATAAACAAATAAGTTGAATTAACAGCATTTTATTGACAAATTTGTTTCGTAAGAACGACGGTTGATCCTAACTCTTCAGAATATCAATGCTGAATAACCGTAGAGTAGTGAAGGTATATATATATATATATATATATATATATACCCGGACTGTCTGACCCCTATCCGTGATTATAAATATATTATATGTATAGAAAGTGAAGAATGAGAATGGTATGTAGTGAATACAGTCGCATAATTTTGAAACCTGTAGAATTGACATCTAACATTGGCAACCTGTACCTTATTATGAAAGATGACACAACATACTACTAATGACGGAAAACTGTACTTCGTGCTGGAATCGAACCAACAACCCGCCGTTTAACGGGCGACTTACACTACCGACTGAGCTAACGAAGCATCCGTCGATAAAGCTGGTCAATTTAATTCAAATACCACAAATACCACTCGAGAAAGTCCCCCCATGCATATGTATATATTTCGTATACACACACATATTTATATATATATATATATATATATATATATATATGAAGACGAAAGATCCGTGGTGAGATACTTGTAATAACTTTAAGAGGAGTAGTTGACTCCTTTCTATTGTCTTATTCATTTATTTAAATTTTAAAAGTTTAGCCTATTGAATCCAAGCCAATCTTGCGAGTTCTTCGAGGAATATTATTGCTCAGCGCTACCAGCCTTTTTATTCTCATATGATGTATATATCTATACATCTATATATTAAATAAGCTGGTATCAGTTCTAGGTTGAAAGTGTTCATTAAAAATTGCACAGCTAAAATGTATATTAAAATATATAAAGATACTCTTCTAAAAGCTGTCACTCCAAGTCTCGTGCTAACACAGCAGTATAGCAAGTAACTGTCTGAAAATTGCTGAGTAAGCATGAAACGTGGAGGAACAGCTATCAAACCAGTGTTGAACATACTTTGTCAAATTAGAAAATAACGCCGTATATCGTACTATATCATGTTAATTTTAACCTTGCAATCAATCCATTGTTCTGTGTAGGTTATGTCGTAAATGATTACATTGTACTCGCCTTGTTTAATTGTACAATCATCCGATAGAGCAGAAATACAGCTTACACTTGAAATCGAAAAATTAAACGAGACCCCATGGATGAAGTCTGAATGAGATTCTACTGAAATATTATGTGAACGGAGGAATACATGTAATTACTGTGTGAAATGTATTGGTGAGGTAGGATAACAAAGCCCCCGTGAGTAAAATGAAGGAATGGATATAAGTTGCATAAGCTGCATCCACTTTGTATTTTTTAATGACGTTTTGTATTTGAAGAAGGAATCAACAAATAATATATGTCTTCCCTGATTTTGTTTAGAAAAAGGAGAGGACCTCAGAAAAGCGTTCTCATTGCAAGCCCGATGTTGCACTTTATGCCAACTGTGCACTTCTCGTATCTAGTCCTTGTGATCTGTAATTCTGTGGTCTCTACATGAGATACAAAGCTTAAAGTGGGTTTGACACGAGCAAATGACTTTTATGTATGATAAGAGTGGATATATACATATAATAAATACATATAAAATTAACTCCCAATTTTCAAAAACATTGTCACAAGGGTATTTTACGAGAATGTCTTAAAATGAAACTTTGCAAAAATTTCCAGCTGGTCATGTGAACGTTGACGTAGTCGGCGACAAGCGAGCTTGTGCTTCTGTGCCTGCCCGACTGACGCGTATAACTTATATTGGCTGCACTCGTAATGCCTAACTGTATGTACGTGAAAATGGGAGTACATATTCGACACCTGGAATAATCCAGTGGCTTTCCACAAGGGTGTCATGTAAAAGAAAAAAACCTCCCAGTTCATGCTCTCCAAATCCAGAAGCAATACTCTTTTCGTAATTCGAGATATCCCACATAAAACAGTACTTATATTTGTCAAAAATGCCTCAAGGTCTCAGCAAGGTCACAGATTGATATGTAAAGTGGGTATATTGCCCCGTGAAGATTCCTTTTCTTTTTCTTTATAATTAAATGTCCTGTTTGTCCTTGAGATTTGATACTGTGGAAATGTTTAAATATATTTCCATGGAGAAATATACACCATATATAGGGTATAACAAACCAAGTTGCAAATATTCCCATAAAGAAATCCAATGCTTTGTCAAATTAATGTGCCACGATGACATCACAGATTTCCCTTAATGCACTTTATTTTGAGAAAGAAATGCATTTCTTTAGACATTAGTATCTTGCAAACGCTACAAGCTATTGAGATGCAGTTTTCACCTCCTAAAAGAAAGACCTCTCTGCGTTTTTTGAAATCATTGAATTTTGTTTCTGGCAAATCCCTTTAAGTGCTGGCATAGCATTATACAGCTGTATAATTTACAGGCTAGCCTACGTGAAAAACTATTGTTTTGTCATAAAAACTCATCTGATTGGCTGCTCTCTTTGTTAAGAAGCTCTACTGCAGTGTAGTATCTTGAACCACTGACAACGCGTGCAGAATATTAACATTTAAAGTAGAACATGCATGTACTGTATAGTGCTACAACTATTTTTGCATATGCTGTGCATTTGTCGCATGTACATACGTGTGGTACGGCATCATATTTCTCTTCCACAGCTGGGCAGTCATTATTAACGCCAGGCTGTCGGGATCGACTCAACTACCAAATTTTAGGGTTGATAGGACCGAACTTATGACATTATAGTCCTTGTAGCAATCTTTACCTTTTGCTTTAAGGATAGCTTTATTCAACGACGTGTAATCATACCCACATATTTCAAAACGCGCAATGCATTTAGTGTTTTGAAAATTTTACGTTTCAGTGTTCATGATACATATATAGCTGCATCCGATAAAAAGGTGGCAATGTTGGTGTAAGACAAGCAGGCAAACTCGATTACTACGTTTAATATTTTCAGTTACGGCCTGGCCTGTTCCGAATCTCCTCTTCCATGCTGTCTGTTTCACCATCGGGGAGAAAGCGCACTAAGCTGCATGATTCAGCTCAACGAAGATGAAGAAAGCATGAAAGAGACTGTGTCTGACTGCAGACCTCCTTATAAAAGTCAAGACTCATCCTTTCCCGCAGACCTCCACTTGCAATTTGCACAGCCGACAAACTGAAAAATACCCTTAAGACAATTAAGGCACACCAAATTCCGTTGCTGAGGGTTAGAAATTGGAATGTACCCGATGTCACGCAAAGTAATATCCCCGGGTCAAACCTCAACAGCCCCATTGTAAAGAATATAGGCTGATGTAAATCCTCAGACAGACTTGCTTTGATAAGTCTAAATTCAGTCTCATCAACCGTGCTAAATTTGCTAAAGGGGTCATGAATTACATACAATTCACTTAAATTCCAAGAATAGCCCATCGAAAAAGTATTCATCTATACGGCAAATTTCAATATGTTAAGCAGTCGGACTGCTAAGTGCAGCTGTTTTCAAAACTACTACGCTAATTGCATGCCTCTCGATAGTGTGGACTTGCTTTAGTATGAATTAATAACGCAAGAAACTTCAAACCATTTGTTGTTATTCAGTTCAGATTAATGACAAAGAGAACTGCGTTAGCCTTGAGGAAATCATGTTACCCATATTCCAAACTGAGTAAAACTTGTGACCGATAGTAAACAGAAATATATATATATATATATACATATATATGGCGTAAGAATACACTTTAACATTTGAACCGAGTCCATTCAAATGGACACGAAACCAAATTCCGATCAAATATTTGACTAGGGTTGATTAATTTTGAAACGAAAATGATTGGTTTTCAGCAGAAACTAGTCAACGATTTGATCCTATTCGGTTAAGTGCCCATTTTTTCCGTAGGCCTATAAGGTTCAATTTGATCCAGGGGGATTTTAGAGTGTAGCGAGTCCCAGTAACTATCACGACCGTCTCTTGCATATAAGCGATATTCTTGATTTAAAAACAATAACCCAGCGATACTCCATAATCAAGTAGGCCTGAAAGCAAACTTCACATGTCTTTCAAACAGTCCGTCATTCTTTGAAGAAATTGAACTCCAAATTATTTTGCCCGTTCCCTAAACTTGTAAGTACACTGAAGATCGAGAATTATTAAGTACGGAACTTTTACTCGAGTGATTACATGTCCTATTTCAAGACAGACAAGGTTTTTGAAATGCGAGATAAAGTGCAGCTGGAAAATTTATGTAGCTCTATTTCATTATCATCTTTCCATCGTCAATTGTAATTTTTCTTGCAACAGCTGCTTTCTGGTGACAACGTCTTTAGTCAAAAACAGACACAATTCCTCTTGAACCTGCCTGTAAATTTTTTATTTCATTCAGAGAATCAGTAAAAATACTGGCTTAAACCCATTGTTTAAAACTACATAAATTCGATCTTCCTATCAGGTGATGTGCTTTCAGGTGTGATTTCTGTCTGGTGTGCATGGAAACGGACACGAACGTAAGAGAAAATACCAAACAAAAACCGGGACTGGACGTGAAACCAAAGGCAAAACTATTTACATTGAGCGAGCAAAGAGAGGTAAACGTAGTAACTATGTACAGTACCCACAAGTCACCCCCTTACAATCCAACCCTAATCGATCTTTCTGTAGTCAGATCTGTAGGGAGCTTCAGTTCAATCATTCTTGTTAAATGTGAATTCTCCTTTTCGTATTTCCACAATATTCATTCTTGACAAAGGAAATTTATGTACTTGCAAAAGTACCATGGTGTATGGGAATTTTTATTTCAAACAAATTCCATTAGTAATTACGTGTGCATACGATATCGGTTGTTGCAATGTGTAACGTTAATCCTGTGCACACCTGTTTGGCTTCAGAAATGTAAAAAGGATTAAACGACAGGGTATACAATTGTTCTATACTATTTTTTCTGGAAGAGGCACAGTCCGTTTCCTCTTCGAAATTACGGGCATCACGTGATCTTACCATGCAGGAAGTCGCCTCGGATTACTCACTGAATCCATTGTGACCTTGTTTTAACCAGCGAATATTTACTAAACCACAGTCCGTGCTATGAGACAGAGCTAAGTAACAATGAAGTGATTTGGTCTTATGCATCAGTCTATGTAACAAGATACATACCTCGGCATCCCTTCTTTTGCACAACTCTCAGCCGTTGATATTATACTGGTATTTAAAGTTCTAAGTCTGCTTCAGGTCGGTCTTTTAGAGACCTGCATATACTAGTATGTTTAAAAGTGCTGTACATACAAGACTATTCAATAATACCAATTCAAGAGTATTAGAAGTTAATAACTTATCAGTTTGCCCCTTCAAAAATGGTTCCATACCGAATGAAGCTGCATTCAACCAAACTAACACCTCACCCCTAATGCTAGTCACCTGGACGGATTGAATGAATTGATGGAAATTTTTGGTACCCTTCGATGCATTTCATAGGCAGAAGCAACAGACGGGTAATGAAATATAAATTGTCCCTTTTTGTAACATTAATGCAATGCATCATGTGGGTAACCTTAAATTTTTCGTCTAAATATACAAACTGTTACGGGGCACGAACGGCTCGCCAAGAATCCCGTTTTGAATCCTTCGACAACTACGCTTCAGAAAGTTCCAGCTATCTTCGAGTCCCTTCTAGAAAATGTTGTCACTAGGAAAATACTCGACCTCCAGTTCTGGAAAGTACTGTTCGACTTGAAAATCTAAATTTAGCAGTGTTTTGACGAAATAAGTGCTTTGCCAGAACATTCTAGATTTCGCTATATTCGAGAGGGTTCTCCAAAAATTGCTGTTGAGTATGAAAGGAAAACTCTTACAATTAGGACTGAGAGAGACACAACAACATACAACCAGTCAATGTCATTAAACGATACTGTGTACGTGCTATTCCATTGTTAATATTCTTCAACTAGACTGGTTACCTCCAGTCGTTATTTCATCAGAGCACACAGAAACCAGATATTTTCTGTGCGCCATTCTGCTGTATGAGTTAATGATTAAAGAGTAATTATTCGCCACCGTAGGCACTGCTGTTTATCGCTACGACTTGACTTCGCCCTATCCGCCTATCGCATGAACCAAAACCACTGCAGTAGTCTACCATATAGACGTTGTATTACGGAGTCCGTGCGTCACTAGCCAATAATAGAGATAGTTATCATAAGTAAGTGACTGTAAACAGGCCTAAACTAAGAATTAATATTTGCAGGAATTAAGGAAAGAGGGTTTTTAATTTTAAATAATCGAGTTGTTGAATTTTAATGGCGTCCTTCTGTGATCTTTTGCTGCTATTGGTTTGCATGTCACATCGAGCCGTAACAATACGTGTGAATAAAAGTAGACCGAATTGCAACCTCGCCTTTTCCTCAAATAATCGAGTTTGAAAACTTAAAACTGGTAGCTAACAGGATCAAGAAAAAGTATACATTAAAATACAAAAACGAACCCCTTGATAGGGACGAGAATGGTCAAAATAAGCAAGCGAATGGTGTAGCGCCTACGTCATTATACCCTAACATGTGCCCACCCATTTATATACGATTTATTGCACCATGGTGGCTAACTTAAGTCGTTTCCAGTCACTGTGTTTTGTCAGTTGGCAAGATTTTCGCGTTTGGTTATTTTCATTTTCTAATAGCTTCAGTATTAGGTTTCCAGCCGTCCACAGAGAGCACAGTGATATATATATATATATATATATATATATATATATATATGTGAGTTAGAACTGAACGACTAACCAGTTTAGGAGGAGAGAATAGAATGTAGATAAAACGCGGTGCTTGTGTACACATCCCCCACAAGAGTGCATAACCAGATATAGGGTTCGTCTCTGCTGCTTTCAAACCCTTCCTGCTGGCTAATTTTCATTTAGAAACTATCTTCCAGTCGATATTTTTCAGTTCATTGAGAAATATAAAGGTCAACGCCCTTACAAAATTAAAGGAAAATAAAATTGGAATTGAAATTTATTTGGATTAATCTGTATGCGCATAACATGTTGACCCGAAAGCCACAGCATCTTTAAACTGAATTTATCAATTAAATGAATGGAAAGTGTAGGAAAAGTCTAATCTGAAAGTTGCAAAACCAATTTTATCGTCGGCCTGTGGACATTTTTTATTGCAAACGTGTATCAATGTTTGAGAGTTGTCGAAATACTTTCATACACGATTGTTTCTATCTGTATAATTGCTTGTGGCAATAATTTTCTGTTTCTCTGTCGATCGTGTTGTCATACCATCTAAGCTGTCACGATCAGCTTTGATATAAACGTCAAGAACGGAACATCGACGTTAAACCTTACTCCCTTTCGGAAAGATAACATCTTTTGCTTATCTCGTCACATGTCAAATTGGATGTTGCCAACATTTAAGCTAATTTTCTTTTCGCTTTGTCTTTTCAGGTTTCCTCGAAGGACTACGCAATAACTAGAAGCCTTCCGAAGGAAACGTTCAATTCAACGACGCGAAGAACTGAAGGATGCTAGAGACCCTTCGTGCTCTGCTATACTGTCTGTAAACTCCTAAATCTGCCAGTCTTGTTAGAAACTTTTTTCTTCAAAAGTAGCTTTTATGTACCGTTGATACGTGCCTTCTTCGACCTATGTTCAAATGGATGAATATACAGAGGAGTGGAGTTAGGACGGGAGAACTATCTTACCCCGTTAGAAGTTTTAGCTTCTTACAAAATGGCGAACAATAACGTCAATCTATTTTACACATCCTTATTGTTAACATGTTTAAGAGTAATTTTAACCGTGTCCCATTATGAAATCCCTCGCTGTTTAAACGACTGTCTCTGTGATGATACTATCTTGAGAATAAACTGTTCTTCCACTGGCATAGAAACACTACCACCAAATTTACCGTCTGACTATCATTCCCTGTACCTGGATAACAACACCTTCGAGATTTTGAATAAAGTCAATTTTAACCTATCGTCACTACCACACCTTCGCGAACTATCTATCGCAAAAAACAACATCGTATCCGTACAGAATGGGACTTTCAACAGTCTCACCAAAGTTGTGTCTTTAGATATGAGAGATAACCTTCTCAGTTCGGTGCCTTACGGAATAAGCAGGATGAACAATTTACAAATTCTCGACCTGAGCGGTAACCTGATAAAGAAAATTCCACCAAAAATATTCTTCTCACACAACAGACTACAAGCACTCTTCTTCGATCAAAATCTTGTGGACGTAACTAAAATAGAACCAGGGACGTTTTCCTCACTCGTTAAACTCAGAAAAGTAAGTCTCTCTTTGTCAAAGGAATCACTCAATGGATCGGCTTGGAAAGACCCTAATTATGGGGAATTTGCAAGCATCCCATCTGGATTCGATAAATATAGCGATGTTCAAGATAATATGTCTGCAATATGTGTAAATGTATCTTCGTGGTTTGATCCTGTTGAAGGAAGTTTATCACTGGTGTCATTAAATTTGAGTTATTGTCAAATAAAATGTCTTTCGGAAGGAAGTTTGAATGTGTGGTTTTCCAGTCTTCAAATTTTAGACCTCAACTATAACTTCTTGGAAACATTTTTAGAAGACACATTTTATTTCGTTGTAAACCTGGAGGAACTTTATCTTGAGAGTAATCATTTGCGGTACATTCCAGACAATTTATTTTTTTCTTTAAGTTCCCTTCGTGTTTTGAATCTGAAGCGTAACCAGTTACTCTATGTGTCTGCACGTTCTCTGTTACCTATATCGGATAGTTTAATGTACCTTGATATCTCTGTGAATTTAATGGAGACATGGAATGCAACACCTTCAATAGAATTTGATCATCTTACGGAATTAAACATTCGCAGAAATTTTATTTCTGACGACGTGCAGTTGTCTTTTACTAGCATTCCCTACCTTGAAATATTGAAGTTAGGGGTAAACAAAATAAAACAATTTCCTAACGTAACTTACATGAAACACTTAACGACAATACTTCTATCGGACAACCTCATCAGGGTAATACCGGAACATGCTCTTCAAGGGTGTAAAAAGCTGCACATTTTAAAGTTGAATCGAAATCGTTTAAGAACTGTGCCCAAGTCAGCTATTCTTAAGGCTGAAGGACTTCGAGTTTTAGAAACAATGAACAACCCTTTGGCTTGTGACTGTAACATTAAGTGGCTATCGGAAGGGTTTGAGGAAAACTATTTTGACACGTGGGATTTTCAGTACAAAATGATCGCTTCGGCAACTTGTTCGTCGCCAGCATTTGTTAAAGATCTGACTCTGATTAACGCCTTTTCAGAAGCATCAACTGATATGATTTGTAGCCATATACCAGATACCAAGTCAATGGTACTGTTAGTAGTTATTTGGCTTTCGGTAGTAGCATTTATTGTAATACTTAAATTGTATCATCTTTGTCCAATTTCAAGGAGACACTTTCGTGCCATCAGATTCCGTGACAGCATGCTTGAAGAAGATCCAGCTTTCCTAAATTTTCTTACTAAGGATAAAAAATTGGGAAAGTATAAGCTGGTAGGTGAAAGTGACGCAGTTTCGAAAAAGGTTACTGAACCATTGCCGAGTCAATCCAACCAACCTGTAACACCATCGAAACTGCGTAAAGTCAACTGGGGTAAAATGCCAGAGACTCAAGTATAACAAATCAGCAATACAGTAACATTGTATAATTTCTATATTGTCTGGGCGTCGCAAGCAAATACGTTTCTTCAACAATTGCGTCTTTTAATGCAGGAAAATTTTGTGATCAGCAAGGCCGATCACCCCCTACTCCAAGACGTTTACCATGGCTTATGTAACGTCATATGAGCTTATTGTCCCCGTGGTAACATCGGCTATGATGACGTCTAAAGTTGATGCAGACCAGGTGATTCATATGAAGTGTAGAGTACAAAAATAGAGTTCGTCTTCCTTGAGCGTGCTAGATGTACTAATCTCGAAAGTGTCCTGTATGAAACATGAAAAGTTATAGAAAGTAGTTACACCAAAACAAAAGCAATCGTACCAAACAATATACAATGGAAAGTGAAGTAACATTTTACGAGTAACGATATTGGCACAAATTCTGTGATATGAAGTGAACACGTATTACATAATTTTATAACATTTACTAACCATATGATGCGCTCTTAAAATTTCACTCACGTACAGTATGCCGGTGTCATGAATAGGCGAAGAAAACTGTTCTCGACTGGGGTGATGCACATAAGTTGTTTCGGACCACCGTCTTGGGGGAGTGGTCTGCAAGGAAGGGCCCTTTTGGAACACTCATTTTTAAATATTTTAGGTTCTTTAGACGTGATTTATTTCAACATATTAAGTAAATCAAGGAAAATTACTGGAAATTTTTGACACTTTTACGGAGGGAACCATAACGAGTTTTCGTTCTTGAATTGTGGGGGAATGCATTCTTCCGCCCACCAAAGCCCCATTCTTCTTACTCCTATGGTGCAATATCTTGTGAAATTTAAAAGGCAATTGCATGTCAAGACGGCTTATTTCGTTGCTAGTACAGAAACGTGACGAAGGTGAATGGGTATATTGCAGTTCTACATGCTCAGAACTTTGTTCACAATGTATCTTTCTGCTGGTGTTGGGTGGAGCTTCTATTTGGAATTATCACTTCTAAAATATATTCAAGTGGTTGATGCGGACGGAGGGCTAAAATGAGCAAACAGAGCGGAATGGCTGGTCAATTGTGCTATTTCACAGATATACGAACGTGATTGTATTGATATATAATGGTGGGAGGGCGTAGGCCCACTACATTGAACTGCCGTAATGTATTAACAATATATAAATATGCATATATATATAGAAGGTCAAACTACTGCGTAGCACTTATAAAGTATGTAGGTCGATAGAAGGAGTAAATAGTGCTAAAGGTTTGTGAAAAAGTCCACGACGTTTCGGGTCTAAACCCTCCGTTAGGTGTGCAAAAAATGCAACTGATAGTTGACTCCGCCAAACGTACATATTACAAAACGGGCACGAAAAACCCAGTCGGACCTACCGGCTATATGTTTGTTCGTGCCCAAAAGTTGTTAACACAGGTAACAACTGTTCACAAAGGTTACACAATAAAAGAAATGACTGATTTATAGAAGTTCAAGTCTAACGTTCAGACCATGCGGGGACAGGGTTCCAAGTTTCTAACTTCCTCAACACCACTTTTTTTAGCTTGACAGAAATGGCCGTTTTACCGCCAAATTAAAGGAGTGGCTATGGGTACAAAATTGGGACCTTCTGTGGCCTGTCCCACCATTGGCCACTATAAGGAACAGATATTCTCTCGTTTCACCGGAATCAAACTTGTACTTTATAAAAGGTATATTGATGACATTGTTGGGGTTGCAGTGGGACCTCGCCACGATTTGGAGATGTTCATTGGTTTTGCTGAAACCTTTTGCCCGTTTTTGAAATTCACTTACTGCATTTCCAACTCCTCATGGTGTTTTTAGACACAAAGCTATCCATCGTTAAATAAAGACCAATCTCCAGTTTAAATCCACTGACTCTCACAACAACCTCATGTACCCTTCCAACCACCCCAGGTCTTGTACCAATTCGATCCCTTACAACTTTTACTGGCTAGACCAATTTGTTCCTACGACCAAGATTTTACTAAAGTTTCCAAGCAGATAATTTCATTCTTTGATCAACGTCAGTATCCACAAAGTGTGTTCTCTAATGCCCTAAACCGCATACAAGGAATCGTTAGAGCGTCTGCCCTTTTGCCAAAAGATAACACACTCACCAGACGTATTCCGTTGGTCCTATCCTTTCACCCATCTGTAACCCCCATTGTACGTGCTATTTACAGGAATGTAGAGACTCTTCGTCATGACCCATCCACACGTGACCATTTCCTTGAACCCCCATCACAGCATTTAGAATCGAAAAGAATATATCTAGGCACTTGGTCCGTTCCTCCCAACCTCACTCCGTGGTACTAAACCCCCTGGAACTTTTCCTTGCAACCATGGAAGATGCAATACTCGCCCGGTGGTCAGCCATGATAAAATCCTCTCCATTGTAGTTCCAAACAACAACCGATTTAACATTCACTAGAACTTTACCTGTATTTCCGCCAGTGTTGTTTACGTTCTCGTATGTAAACGCTGTAATAAACTGTATGTGGGAGAAACCCAGAACGTCATCTTGCTGACCGAGTCACCGAGCACCTGAGGTCAATTTAACAGAACCTTCCAGGTTTCCCTGTGGCCACACATTTCAACCTCCGTCAGCATGCTCGATCCGTGACTTGATGGTTTCGGCGGCCATTTCTTGTCGAGGTTTCGATCATGGTCCCCTGGCTGCCGAAAACGGTCTCATTATGAAACTTAGAACCCTGTCCCCACATTGTCTGAACGTTAGACTTGAACTTCTATAAATCAGTCATTCCTGCTTCGTTGTTACCTTTGCAAACTGTTTTACCTGTTTTAACAACTTTTGGGCACGAACACACCTTTAGGTAGCCGGTTTGTCCGACTGGGTTTGTTCGTGCTTGTTTTTCTAATTTGTACGGCTGTGTCAACTATCATTTGCACTTTTCGCACACCTGATGAAGGGTTTAGACCCGAAACGTAGTGGACTTTTTCACAAACCTCTAGCACTTTTTACTACTTTTTTCGACCTATATATATACATATATATACTGTCTAGGAGATTGGGAATTGAGGTATAAAGGAAGGATGGTTAAAGACGCCAGGCTTGCAAGGGGACGTGCTGTCGTGAGGAATAAAGTGCCCCCAAGATCTGGCAGATATCTTGCCAAAAGTATATTAGAAAGGAGGGGCTTACGCAGGATTTCTCTTACGGAGGAGGGGGGGGGGAGGTGGTTGATGCAGTGTGTTCTGTGATCGCCGGCCTAGGGGAGGTGCATGAAAAAGGAAAGGGGTTCCCAGCCCTTTGCAATATTTTGAAAAATTAAGTGTTCTTACATGCGATCTGGTGCCACATATGCTACCTTTTGAAGTAAAACTTGTGTAAAAAATTTAAATTTACTTATTTTTAGGAACCAAATGAAATCGTCATCATGGGGGGGGGGCTGGCTCAATGACTACCCCCTGTGTACTCTAGTGTTAGCATCAAGCGCTTACGCCAGCACGAATTCAATGGGAGTGAGTGCACGTGTCCCTGTTCACAATCAAATTATAAAATCATTCAAAAGAATTTTTCATCAGGGGTGAATGATCAGTGTATCTTGTTTGATTTCTTTTACAAATCTTTCACAAATTAACTATAATTATTCAAGTGACTATCTCACGTTTTTCTTCATTGAACGGTCAATGTGTTACATTATACTTCGCGGCATACAAATTTGTAACTTGTGTTGGAGAGGAATAATTTCAACCATCCACTAGTCTGAAAAGATACCGATACACATCTAAGAAGGAAACAAGTGTTCTCTAGCGGATTTCAAAGCATTGGTAACTTAGACTCATCTTCTTGACAGACCAAGTTTATTCGGAAATTTAAGTATCTCAAGCACTACTTAAATGCAAGTTTTACAATGGAAATGAAACACTTACTATGGCAAATACAATTTCCTGAAAAGTTCACTGTACATCTTACGCTTAGTGCTGGCTTCCAAATTTTGACACAACCTTAGATTTAGTTTCCCTGGACTTCACCAGGTGCCCTCATGAAAGCCTGCACTCAGCCATTTACATCGAATTTCATTAAATATGAAACCACATGAAATTTCTGTAGCATATTAAAGGTCTGTGGACAAGTACTTGTATCACCTGCCTGTTCTATTGTTAAAAGCATAAAAAACGTCAAAAATAGCTGCCATTTTCATCAAATTCCATTAAATATTGACAATTTACAAGATATTTAAGGGTTTTGCACTAACATTATGAAGAAACGTAAGCTGCATGTGCAAATTTGTGACGTGAAAAGAGGCACTCGTTAGGTTTGTTTTCCTTTGTTTGGTTAACCTCCATTCCAAGGACAGAGGTAATGGTTACATGCACTGAAATGTATACTTTAAAAATGTTCACAATAAATGCTAAACTAGATACTAGTTGGTAAGAAAGTAACAGGTAGCTTGTGAAGGATTTACAAAAGAAATACTGACACTGTTCAGCATTCTATATCATAATTCTTGCAAAGCTAATGAGAAATCTCGGAAATTCCAACGAATTTGTTATCGGATCTGGTTGAAACACTATTTTGGCTTCTTGTCCACAAACCTTTGCAGACAAGTTTCTGCCTACATTATACTGCGAGTCTCCAGGGAGCTCTCCCCTGGATCCCCACCTGGATTCCTCTCCTGGACCCCGCCACTGGACCTCGCCGGGACTCTAACGCCAGCTCCTGGACCCTACGCATGCGAAATTCCCCATCGCGCTTGTGGTGCACATTCGATGCACCTTTTTTATGATCCGCTCCTGCCGCTGTACTCACTTTTTATCCACGCATATTTCTATAAGATTGCCAAGAGATAGTAAAACATATACGGTATATATATATATATATATATAGAGCTGTGCTCACCTAATGCAGCAGTGTTTCATAGAAATCCATTTCTGCTAAAATATATTGTGCACATATTCATGTTAAGCTAATAAGATATATTTTAATTACCTTCTCCGACCTTCAGAAGAGATTCAGAGTGTTCTGAATTTATAAAAAGGTTGTGAGGTCTTCGTAGGTTGGCTCGTCAACACTTTCTATCCAGATGCTTGTCAGCATAAAACTTGTCCAATGACGTTGCTAGATGGAAAGGGGGGGGGGGCAGTTTTCTCCATGACGACTTTCTTTTCGATTGTACATAAAAGGTTTCTAATAGTTTCTGACGTGGTCTGTTGTCGTTTACCACCTCTTGTGTTTTTTAACCTGTCCCTTTTTCTGCTCTGGCAATCGCTTGAAAAATTAATCCCCTTATTTCTATGAGCAGTAACATTTCGCTGATGTGACTTTGCTGTCAAAATCTCTTCATTTCCTCTTAAATATACTACTACCATTGTAGAAATGAGAATATTCCCTATTCCCTAGCAGGAACTTCTTGTTTTAATTTTGGCGTTTAAACCTGGAGTATATTCCATACTAATTTATTATCGTGCCACAACAAATCTTTGTAGCTTAATCCTTTCATGTTTTCTCCACACGCGCATTAATCTAACTGAATTCCCACTGGTATACATGCTAATTTTCTTTACTTTGCGTTCTGTTTACTTTAGTAACCAACTGAGCAATTAAGGGAGGAAGAGGACTGCTGTCTATTCCTCTTGCAAATTGAAATAACAAAATGGAAATTTATCTGAATGTGAATATAAACATGGTGTTGTAAAGAGAAATGTATGCTTTTATCAAAATAAATGCATGCAGCACAGAGTACTGTGACGCATCCGAGAATGAAAGTCGTTTACGCTCCCGAGGGGTATATAGTGTAATCACAAAATCTCAAACAGTTAAAGAGACGGGTTTAAGAGGTTACAAGTTTGGAAAAATTGCGGGAAAATTTAAAAGTAAAATTACGTTTTCGAGTTTTACGATTTTTTCCCGAAAGGTTAATTAGGTAAAAGGTTGCGTTGTACAAGACAGGAGGGCTTTAACCTTCCATACTTTAAAAACTATTTTTTTCACAGGTATTAGTGGGAATTAAAGGGATAGCAAAGCAAACAATCTCAAAATGATAAAAACGTAAACCTTACATCTTATCATTAGATTAAATTGTCGTTGAAGTGTGAACTTTAGATGACGGTTATTGAAATTCAGGTTGTCACTGCATTGACGCGGATGCACTGAATCGAGAAGAGATCGAATGAGCTGTACTTTGTTGATTTCGTTTTACTTTCGAATGACCCAATCTTTTTGTAAATCAGTCATGCCACCTGTGACGTTTCAAGACAAGTCACCCTACCTCCGCTTACTTGATAACTATTTTGCATGATTTGTATCCATGCACGGAAAGTTTGGTCGCTTTTAAAAATTCCTTGTAAGATTATTATGAAGTGCCATAAACTTTCAACATTTACTTTTTGTTGTTTTCAAGAAAATCAAGTTAACCACAAAGACTTTTAAAGAAGCCCTAAAGTCTAGAAGTACAAAAATATTTTTCTTAGAGATTAGACAGTGAATTTCATTTTTCCAACTACCATTTCCATAGCTTATTCCGTTGCTGAGATATAAAATATTGAAATTTATTCACCTAATTTGATATAGTCGATTGCGCAATACTTTTTGAGTCCTCCTTGCACAACTCGCATTACCTGCTTTTGTTTTCCTCAGAAGTTAAGATGTTTGTATGACGTTGAAACAATTACTGTTCCCTCGCATAGCTTGTTGTACGGAGAAGGCTTATGTAACCGAGTCACCCTGTGCCAGTAAGACAGTGATCACATTTTGGTACAAGGTGCAGCCTTGCACCAAACAAAGACGGTAATTTGAGTAGTACAAGACTGACATCACAAACTTTTGCGCAATTTACCATTTTAAATTGAGAAAATAAACTTCAAAATTTGTATTTCAGCTCAGAAATGTCCTATTAGAATAGAAGTTAGACCATTTTGATTCATTTTTAAAGCTTTGCAAAATGTATATTTGAAATTTTAGACTTCAGGGAATCTTTAATGGTGATCAGATGTAGGGTTAGTGGTGAGGGCACTAAATCACTATTTCTTTCACCCATGGTAGAACCAATTTATCAGGGTGTTCTGTTTCACGCGCAACGCTTTTAGATATAATCTGGTATATTTGTGATGGCCCATGTGATTAATGTAGATTTTAGAGAAAGAGTTCCAAATTAATATGAAGATAGCTAGACGAATAATATGATAAATATAATTATATATAAGCAATATAAAACAAATAGTCTTTCTAAAAGTTGTACTGGACTTTGTAAATAAATTATCACTTTATGATCTTCCTAATGTAACTCATATAATAATGTGTAAAAAATTATAGCTGGTTTGACAATATTTTAAGTACTGTGGAACAAGTTTACAAGCAATGTAGTCAGTGTGTAACATTTTGGCCAAATCATGTTTAACATTTAGGCCTTATCTTGTCAGATGTTAATATATCTATATATACACATAAGCGTCGTGGACCCACCTGATTTTTTTAATTATTTCTAATCTTCTGTTGTTCTGTTTGTGATACGTTTTAAAAGCAAACGTCGGTACGGCTTTGGCGGCTTTGGCGGCTTTGGTCAGCTTCTACTTGACAACCGACCCTCACGTCATGTAACACTGAGTAAGGACATGCACTGAATCTGAAGTATACTAGACAGCTAGAGTTATTTATGGGCTTACCTCAACCGAGGGTGCACTTTAATTCCTATGGTGCAGTGACGTCATATTCATACGGTCTATACGATTTGAAATATGGAGTGATGAAGTGAGTGTGCAACAGCAATAAAAGGTATCTCTCTATACAGGACCTTATTGTGTGTAGTACATGCGACAAATTCGCACGTTTGTCGTCTAATTTACGACAACGCGGTTAAAAGCCTTTAAATTAGCGGTACGTTTGTAACTGATAATCCAGCATGAAGTGAACGTATCAACAAAGGTTAGAACATCGCATAAAACGACGGAATACTCTGGTTCCAGACAACAGTATGTCAGAGTACTTTTTCACTCTGTGTATCACTGTGTCTTAAAGTCTTGATCACGGATAGTTTTGTTTTATAAAAATAGATATAGTATCACTGAATTAAAAGTGCCGCCATTTTTCGAACGGATTTAAGGTCTACCAAAATGACTAACGGGCTCCAGTTGTCTGTATATTTCAATTACGAACCAGTAAGAGTTCATACAAAACACAACAGGTTGAAAAGGAAATATGCAAAGACACAGCAATCCTTGATTTTACCCATCCTTTTATTTCTTTTAAAGATCATCGACGCAAAATCATTTGTAGAGTATGGAACGAAGCCTTATGGTCTACGTAAAGATGAAAAGGTCAATAAATGAGTACAATGGAAAGAAGCTATTATTTACACTGATATTTACAGCAAAGCATCTCGGTCCTTGTGACCAAAGTTTGAGACAGATTGTCTCATTACTAAACACCCCGCAGTCACCAAATTAGCTGGGATTTCTACCCTGACTGCATGAGCAATGAATCAGCTGGATAAGCTGGTGAGTTCTTGAATATGAGAAATCCTATTGGCAAAAAATGTTTTCAGTTGGCAATGTTCAATGTGAATCCAACTCAATACCACAGTCCACAGTGGAATCAGTAGAGCATTTGTAGTTAGCGGTTAGTATCAGGGGGCAATTTTAATGGTTTGATTACAAAAAAAAAACCCAATTTAGTACACAATGATGCTCCTGTGAGTTCCAGTATAGGCAAGGCTGCTTCTTCAATGGTGCTACCCTTGCTCTGGAGATCACCAAGCTCGTGTCGTACGTACCTGACTCGTTTGGGACTCTAAGGTACACACAAGCACCATGCCCTTTTCAGAAGCATCTCCAAACCCACAAACAACCATTATACAATATCTTCCACGCAGAGTTGATATAGCAACGGGGGATGTGCCAATTTTGAATCAACTTAAGACCACCAACCCGTCCCCAAAACCTCTTGCAGTAATTTTCAGAGATTTTTTCATCTCAGGAAATACCTGATGTCCATAAATCCTGAAACATCTTGATTGTCATTGAAAATGGATTAAAAAAACTCTGCGTATCAAACGTGTGGTTATACAGCTTTACACAATTTACTTTGTAACACCTATGTCGGTCGGGACTTCTACACCATGGTAAGAGTAATAATCTTATTTTGTATTTCACTCTAATCCTAGAATTTTCAAGAATTGGACATCTGGATACTTTTTTGGAATTCTTGAAAGAATATTTCTAGTTTTTCTAGAAAATTTCATGCCTGTAGATATCGTGATCTGATCGCAATCTTTGAATAGGGCATATCGTTCCTTTGGGGTATCAGCGCCTGTCAACAAGTCATCGCAATACAAATTTTCCTTTTGTTTTCTCTGTGCTGTAGAGGAAGGGAAATTTGAGAGACTGTATTTAATAGTAGCATTCAAAAGATATGCGCTATTTTTATTCCCAAATAGTACTCTTATGACTCGTGTTTTACCCTTAACCTGATGACTCGTATTTTACCCTTATAATTTCGTAGGAATCTGTCAACATCTTACCTAGCCTTAATCTGAAGGAACACTTGCTTTAGTAATATCTGCAGTAATGGCAACAGGCCACTTTCTAAATCGTATCAAAATTTCGATAAGCCTTACCCAAGAAACAAGTTTCAGATCTAAACACTCATTCTGTGACAAACCTTTAGAACCCTTGGCCGATGCATCAAACAGTGGAAGTACCTTTATGTAAGGCTAGAATCTTTGACCACAAGTCTTGGGCAGATAAAAGACTGGATTAGATTTACACAATTGGTATGTTGAAACTTCTTCAAAAATACCATCCCGTTCCATATCTGACAATACTTTAGCTACTAGTTGCCAGTGAGTTTCTTGAAAAGAGCTCCGAGCCTTCTTTAGGCCGGCCAGCTTCTCATTATTTAACAACCTAGAAACTACTTACCGGTACTCATTTATCTAAGGTAGTGGAACTATGTAGCGGCCTTCATCATCAATGTACTTCACAGAATTCTGAAAATTCTGCCATAAAGGATCACCATGCTTGTGCTCAGTCTCAATTGGTCCTACTCCATTTTACTTAATAACTCAGATCCACTGAAAATCTAATTCTGGAATATCATTTAACCAATTGATGGTCAAAATTAACTCTCTTGTCCCGGCCGTATTACCTTTCCAAGAGCCACCAACTTCCCACCAGAATCGTCTCCTGTGCAACAGGACCCCTGTCTAACCTTGTAAGACCTAGTTCTTTACGTCTTTACTTGTAGGCTACCATAGACGTCTGCAAACCCCAAATTTCGGAAAGTCCTCAGAAAATCACAAGGAACTTCCGTTCTACGTACCGTATTACAAATCACTGGTTTTCATCCGCAGTCAGTGATTCTGTAGCACTATCCCCATTTACACCTTTGACAGTACTCTGTAACCCCAACTTGTAGACAACACGCAACTTGCACCTACAAGTTTAATTACCACCAGAGATCGCATATACTAGATGATGGGTACCATCCCACTTTGGCCTTACCCTGTTGATCAAATCATTGGTTGCATATGACCTTTCTGACCAACTGTCAAATAACAGACTAATCTCTATCACGCCATGCCTTCTAACAACTTTTACTTCGACAGTTTGTAAAACAGTAGTCAAATGTTCACCAGTAAATGCCACACCGACATGCGCCGTATTCCCAGTAATTTCACCAGCTGACCTGTCATCCTGACTACTCTGAGAAGCAATCGTCACTTCTTCTGTACTAAGTCGAGGCCTCCCGTCTGGCAGGATGGGACCTTTCCGACGTAGTACAAGTTAATCAATGATGCCGCTTTCCACACTTTCCACACCTTGCATTACATCCACGGGCAATATGACCTTTGCCGAAACACCAATGACAAAGATTATGGGACCTTTGTTTACTTTTTTGTTCGCTGATGCTCATTTTTTTATTAAACAACATTGCAAAGTAGGATATTTTCGATAACATGTGTAACACGCCAGCGTATAACGTGTAGAGTCGGAAATTGCTTGAAGAGCCATGGCAGATGGAAACTTATTCTTGAAAATATTTGCACTGGGTTTCGCTAGTGGACACCACTGTATATCTCAAAATCTCTGACCTTTCCCGTCTCTGAATTTCTGTTTGTAGAAAGGTCATTAGAAATCCTGGGTCGCTCCCCTTCCCTTCACCGGTTCGAGACCACTCCAAACGGATATCCTCTTGACAGTCCGGAGAATAACCCATACGTTTTATTATCAACTCCAAGGGGTTCTGAAGTTCTAATATTAACGTTGAAGTCATCTCTGAACTTCCACAACTCCTTCTCCGTGTATTCTGAAGAAAGTAGAGTAGACCTGTTTTAGAGGGTTGGGTATTACTCTAACAAACTTACCTTGCATCTAGAAAAAGCCAATTTTTCATTTTTTCATTGTATGGAGCAGAGTGTTCAATTTTGTCCTGATCATGTTGTATTGAATGATATTAAAATTTTCAGAACAGCTTGTACTAAATACCTTAGGTTAATAATCAACGATAAAGTTTCTTTTAAAACTCACGTTGATAAACTTTGTAATAGTCTCATCAAATGCACTTGCATTTTCTGTCGTCTTAGAAATTCAATCCCACTAGGCGTTAATATTCAGCTGTATTATTCTCTTGTACACTCTAAGATATCTTACGGAATGGAAGTTTATTGTCTGGCTAATGGCTCCATCCGAAACCTATATAAGTCCTTCAAAAGAGAATTCTAAAAACGATTACTTTTTCACACCGGCGTCATCCTACCAATGATCTGCACAGTAAACTAGGGGTCCTTAAGCTTAGTGACATTAAATTTAGTGATATTCATGTTCTTAAAATGGATCCTTTCATTTATAAATATGTAAATAATACACTCCTCGTGTTTTCGTAACATTTTTAACCCCAGAATGTCTTCATACCCTGTGAACGATACAAGGAGTAATGCGCTATTCTTTGTTGTCAAGCAAAATTCTTAACACAGGAAGCTCTTTTTGAATAAATACTGTTAAAATATGGAATGATCTTCCTAACGATATCACGTTTTCTAAATCGTATGTGACTTTTTAAAGGAATCATAAAGCTTATTCCATTGAAAATTACTCTGCTTGAAAATATGCCAATTTTGAATTTTCTCCTCAAAGCATATGTGCTTTTTTCTAACTAACCAAATGACCAACCGACCAACTGACCAACTGACCAACCCACCAACCGACCAACCGACGAACGGAACGACTGACGGACGGACTGACTGACTAACTAACTAACTAATCTACTAACTAATCTACGTCATCATTGATTTCTCGATATCCCGGTATCTATGGTATGTTTCCGATCCTAAGCGACCGGCAGCGCAGGTCAGGGAGCAGATACCACTGGAATGCAATAGCCTACATTAAGTTGCGGCATGCTCCAGTCGCAAGCTTGTGTTTTTTTTCTTCTGATGACAAACTTTTAAGTCAAATTCCACGTAGTTACCCAAAAGTAACGTCTGTACATTTCTGAATCTTCTACACGCATTTCCGTTGAGAGGTTTCTTTTCCCCCTTGCCTTTGTCGTGGCCACAAACACACCCACACATTACGGTTCCTCCTCCTTCGACGCCTAATAGTCAGCAGGGAGGTGCTCCCTGTTGTAAGTAAATGGAGGACAGAAAGGCAGGGGTGGCTCCCGGATTTGGCGGATAGGGGGCCAGGCTCTCGACGTCGGGACAAAAGCGACCCGAAACTTCAACAGAGGGGACGGGTTGCGAAAATAATTTAGCCAGGACGGTGAGGAGGGGATTATGAGAACACTTTTGTACAAAAACATCCCCTTGAAGGCTATAGTTGGCATAATACCAGTATATAATTGAAGTCACGTGTTGCGTTTTGATTTATTACATATCCGGGAAATCTGAATTCTCAGTGGAGAGGGCGATGCGAGCGAAAAGTTTTGGGTGCACGTGACAGAGTCTATACTTAAACACAGCAAAAATAGATTAGCTGCTGCAGTGGTTAACCTCGATTTATAAATCGAGGATTATGTACAATCTATCGTTTCCACACCGTCTGCCTGAATTAATGGCCAATCCTCCCTTTTAGAGTCGCTAACCGCATAAAGCTACGTTTAGTTGGCACGAGGTATGTGGAACGCCGTTGGCGGCAGCGGAACGCGGTGAACGGGATACTGTAAAAATTCGCCTGATGTATTTAGTTGTAGGCGTTTATTTACTTTAACAAAATGGCTCCCGAGATGTCCATGCTCGCTATTGCACGCTGCATCCAAATTCAGGGGGTGTAGTTATTGCAGTGGGAGCATATGCGTATGCATAACGAAGACGAGCTGTACATCCTATCCACCAGAGAAATGAAACTGAAGAAAGGGTATCACTGCTGACTAGGCCTATTTTTCCGTTAAGAATCTCGAAAGTGATGAGCTATGTAATATATAGGCTACGTCATAAATATAAAGTTTCATTTACCGTAGGCTGAGAATTCCGGAAGTGGAAAGATGAGGCTGCTGGTAGCTGGGGCACTAAATCGCGCGCGGTATGGGGATCCCATGGAAAATTCGATTTTTGCGCGTGTTATGGTTTTGCATGCTGTATTCCGCATACCAAATAAATGGTTCAAAGAAAATCGATAGGAGCGAAAATGAAACCTTTCCTCGTGGATCCGCATACCGCATACCGCGTGGCAACTAAACGCCCCTTTTAACACGAGAAACATAAGCCGGGACTTTATCTAGACTATGCGATTTAAAATTCCCGATCTGTACATAAAAACTGCCAATGTCAAGGCATCCTAGAGGTTACTTGGAAAGTCGGAAAGGGCTTGTACTTTTAAGCTAAATGGAACGAAAATTTGGAAGGAACTGGATCAACCAAAACTCTAACGCGAAGCGGGCCTAAATTCTGTGATAAATATTGAATAAAGTTACCGATTGGGAACAAAGACAAATTAACCGTTGAGGCAAGTGATGTCCATCAGGATACATACTTTATCGTAAAGACTAAGACAGTTACTATTGGAAAAATTCCCCCCACGGAGGGAGGCGAAGCCTTCTCTGACTGGGAGAGATGCGCCCTTCCCCAGTCCAGTGCTCCCTCTATCGGGAGGGCTTTTTGGAGCTTGCTCAAGGATGTTACCATGTAGACTAAGAGGAATAACACGAACGGCTAAGACACCTAAAAGTTACCTCCTGAACTTGTGAACAGCTGAAATTTGTTTCGTGCTTTTTTTCTGTGTGCGTTGTCCATTCACAGTGTGCAGTTGCACGAACGTATACGCGAAACATGTGAAACAAGCTTGGTTTGTGTTTTGTATTTTCTGATCCTGCGTGCGGTCGGCTATATACCACTATAACATGAAACCAAACTGTATGAAAAACTAAATCAATGTTTCCCTGATTGTGGCTTGACTTTTCGTGCTAATTACTTTTTGAACTTCTTCTGTAATATTCCTCTTATTTTCATTGTTTGTGCCTGAAAAGGTTGTCCAGAAAGACTACATTGTTGCCGGTACATGTTAATCATATTGTCTGAGTACACGTTATTTTACATTGTATGATAGGCCTATAACACAGTACTACCATACGCGTATGGAACTCTTTGGATTGGGAGGGGGGATTTTGATTAAAATGGACTTACTTCGTCAGGATAGGGATCGGTCCTAACCTACCTGTATGTTGGGGATAAAGTCTGAATCTGCCAGAGCCAAAGGCAAGAAACTTTAAAAAGGGGAACAAAATTTGGGACACTACTCACTGTTAGATTTACATTTATGGCATCTGGAAAACAAGGTAAGAACACAAAGAACGATAAGTTCTCACGAAATCGTATATCACTATTGCCAATTGAACCCCGACACATCATGTGTTTTTGGAGGCCCCGTCACCTTCTCGTTACGTTTATAAAAGCCTTGTCCATAAATCTACTTCATTGCCTAGCTGTCTATTAAAGTGGAGTTTCATTTCACAGACGCCCAGTCTGCCAGTGGCGTTTGATTTTGCAAATTCCGTTCAGTTCTTTAAGAGACAGTAAAACTCGCTACTTTCAATATCGTTTTATTCACAGAATTTTGGGTACAAATTATATACTATTTAAAATGCCTATTAAAGATAGCCCCTTGTGTAACTTTTGTCAAGAGAGTAATAAGACCATTGAACATTTTGGGACTGTAGTATCACTTCAAATTTTATCTTAGATACCGAGTATTCCATCTTAGGAGATCAGTTTATTTTCTCTAAGGAAGCTTTCTTTTTAGATATAAATTATACTTGAATCACCCGTACAACTTCTTTATGTTTCATATGAAACAATTTATTTTCTCTAAAAGTGCAAGTGGTCAACTGTCAAACGTCAACGATTTTCTGTATAGGTTGAACGTTTAAGTTCCTGTTACAGGTGGAAGCTTTCATTAGCAAAAATAGTACACAACTGAAGTTTTGTGTAGACAGACTTAAGAATGCCTTCTGTCATGGAACTATACTTTTCAATTATTTTTTACAAAGGCCTGCTCGACAAGTGGTATAGCATGTATTAAACAAGTGTACAGAGTTAAGAGTGAGATAGGGAACAGGCGTTACATTAGAATGTTATTTTTATTATCAAATTATTAAATGTTGCTTTTCGCCCTTTTGTATATATGTGAGTTGTACAGAAGCAAGTTTCATTGTTTTAGTTGAAAATGTTTTTCATTTATGCTGTAAAGAAGGACAATAGAAAGTAGGTTTGGATTTTGTTATCGCCATCATAATACTACCACACTGTGTCTGAAAAAGAAATTGAAAGTATGTACGAAAATGATATTACCTTGTATAAATTGTACATATATATTGCCATGAAAGAATCGAAAATAAATGATGGTTGCAAAAAAACAAAAAAAAAAAGAAAAAAGAAAGAAGAAAGTATATCACAATATTTACGCTTTGCAATAGCAAGTAATTAAATACGCTACATTGTTGGAAATGGCCGAGAACGAAAGTCTGCCTGGCCTTCTAGAGTAACTTCTTGTATGGTCACTATCCATGCAGGGTAGTGGCAACTCCCTCGTCCAAGGTTGAAGTAACGTGCGTCGTGTATTGCTTGGCTTACTGAGAGTATGTTTGCCTTAGCAGAACACAAGAAGACATAACGTTTGTAATTCTGACAGCGATTTTACAGCCCCCCCCAAAAAAAACTCACCAAAATTCGCGACCAACTCACGTACCCGTCTCCATCATTACCCACACGATGGGCTGAATGCCAGCCCTATATATCTTAAGTCAGACTGAAATAACAAAAGAATCAAGTCAAGAGATCGCCAAAAACTTTATGTTGGTAATTAAGGATTTGCGCTCTTTTAGAGAAACAAAAGGTAAACCGTCGGGGCGACTAATCCAGTTGCTGTCGGGCACTAGGCCTACGTACTTTATCATATCCACTGTGGTTCCTGAAGAAATTGGAAAACTCGCCGATGGGAGCATCTTTGGTGGCACCACTGGTTAAATAGTGGTGTAAAAATAGTTATAATGCATTATTCAATGCAATTGTTTTTCAGATCAAATGATGTCGCGAACTTCCGTAGGGTAGATACGGCCTAAGGACTGAGTGTTCCCCACCCCTAATGGGCTTAGATTATAATTGTACATTCAACAACTACACAGCAAAATTTGCAGCCTAAGCACATGTCTACAAAAGACGTAATAGGCTTCATTTCTCTAACTACGAATTCTTTTACTCTTTCATCATAGGTTTCATCAGTCAGAGGGGAGTTCGTATAGCAGTATGCTGAGGACCTTTGTAAACAAGAGCAAACGTTGGCTAGACTTACCGTTTTATACGTAGAGGGAACCCATAGCAAAATAACTCGCGGGAAAAATTAAGTATCAAGTTTTCAGTACTTTTTTCTGTAAAGTCTGTGAAGAGTAAAACAAATCTGAATAGGCCTATACTGAAATCAAACACTCATCTTGGCATGTTGCAAGCAATATACAGTATCAGTACTTGAGATTGCCGGACAAAGGGGGTTTTCCCGGCTCATTTGGGAGTGGGGCGATCTCCCCCCACTTCCCCTTAACCTTTTTCTCCTAAGCCTATGAGCAGGGATACTACGTGGTCACGTTAGAGTATCACATTGTCCATATTTATCAAAAAAATTGTCTAGAATTCGAGCCTTTTGTACCTAGAATTAGAGCCTATTCAGTACCGTCAAGGTAAATGAGACAAGAAGAAAATACTATAAGCTAAGAAGCGTTCTTCTTTGTAAATCCTAGTCAGTGAGGAGATGCAGACATATGCCTGTAACTCGTCATATTTGTTAAAGGGTAACACAATGTACAACGTCATAGCGTAATGATAACCACTATAACAGAAAGTAGCTTGTTTGTTCCTAGCAACGTACAAACTTATCCAGGGGGAATTTTTTGAGTGATGGCGATCTAAGCACTCATGAAAGCGTCAAATGTCCTTTATTATCAAGCTCATCAGGATACCACTGAGCTGGTATGTGCTCACCAGGAGACTGGTTCGACCTTTAAAGGCATTTGTTTATTCTTTGATTTGTTACTTCTTTTTAGGCAGTTGAAAAGGCTCAAGTTGAACACATCAACTTGAAGTCGCAAAGAGAATTTATTCACTGACGATTCATTATTTTTTGATTTTTTATTTTTGGAGTGGGTTTTGGGTTTGAAATGTAGGTTTTTGACCAACCTTGTCCCATTTTTGAAGATTATGTTTGAAATATCTCTAAAATCCCTACCGCTACCATTTATATATTCTTCTCTAATGGTGTTGTTTAGGTTTCAAGGTATTCAGAAAAGAAATGAGTAGGTTAACTTCTTTTTTCTAAGTGCCTGAAATGATTTTTTGAAATTTATGAAGTCATTTTACGCATATTTTTACTTTTTTGACTAATTTTGAATGTAAACAAATATTTAATGATTTAATGATGTTTTTGTGAAAAATTTCACAATACAATCCCCCCCCCCCAAAAAAAAACCGGTGGCAGATAGCTAGATCTATTTGTTGGCTTTATTTTGGTGGTTAGATGAAGGATGGGGGATGTTGCTTGACAAAGTAATGATTTTATAAAAATGTTAACTCAATCTGCGTGCCACCAGCACGCAACTTAAATTCGTAGCCTAGGTGTAAAATACAGGCAGACCATGGTAGGTGTCAAAACACACAGCGTAGATAATATGATCATACAGAAGTAACATATTCGAACAGAGAAATGGAAACCCCTCGGTTTGGAATTTTCAGCCGAAGCGAAGCCAGCGCCTTTCGGATATGCATTTTCCGGTTGATGAGAATATCATACATGCGGAAGTATTGTTCCGAGAGTGACTTAAGCCACTGAAATGAGATATTGGGAATACCGAAGAACCTGATCAGTTTTAGTCACCATCGAACACCCACGAGTCTTGTATGAAGAAGACAGACTTTCCTCGGGGAATTATATTTGTCAAAATATAGTCGCCGAAGTGAAACTAATTTCCAGTAAAATCTTGCCAGAGTAGAATTACTATCAGGGAAAATCATTGAAGACTCTCTAACATCCACGATGTCTTGGAAATTGCGACACATCAAGGTCCATGGGAGGATGGATAAAATCATTTTTCTTGATTACGTATAGTTGAAGTATGCTACCTTCATATTAATAATTTATTGGCCAAAAATTTGAACTGTGAGAAGTATATTCAGCTTGGAAAAAAGATTAAGCTATACAAGTGATTGTGCACAACCGACCGAAGTGAAGAAAAGTTGAGGAGCTCGCACAGAGTTGAATTGCTCACGTCCATGATGATCCACACAATCACATTGTGTGAGGGCTTTGGTACACAACTGGCTGCTCACGGTAGCGGAGAGTTGTGTAAAAAAGTTGAGGAGGGGGAAAGTCTTGTGTCAAAAAGTACAGTGCGAAAAAGTAAAAGTCAATGGGAGCATTTCTTAAATGGTGATATTGCGTTAGCGACACAAATTTCAAACCCAAGATTCATAGATGAAGAAAGATAGAAAATTCTGCTTCAAGTAGGCTCCGATAGCTTTGTTTTTTTTTGAACGAATACGCTTAGTACATAAAGATAATAACTGTATTTTAGTGTATGATTAATATCATCCGAACCAGATTTTCATATTTTGTAAATGATGCATTATTCGCAAGTTTTGTAACGTGTCTAAGCTTTAGGAAGGAGAGTTATTACTAGGGTTTATTTGTTAAACTATAGTGTTTTGTGATGCTATTGATAATGATCTGTGCTCTTTGATTAGCAGAGTTGTTGACAAGTCATTTATCTTCAAGTCAAGTCATGTCACAAGACATTCATCGCCAAGTCAAGTAAAGTCACAAGTCATTTATTTTTCGGTCAAGTCAAGTCGAGTCACAAGTCACTTCATTTTCTTGCAAATCAAGTCAGTGACAAGTCAAATTTCTTCAAGTCAAGTCGAAAGTCATTTCTTCTCAAGACGATCACAGTTCATATTATTTGAAATCGCATAAATTTATAACGATGTAGGAACTTCCACTAGCATGCACCGCACATGATTAATGACAGTCTTGACATTGAAGTACAGGAGACCAATCCTTGAGTCTTTTTGAGCCACAAAATTATAGGATAATAGAACACACATATCTATCCAGGAAACCGAACACGGCCAAATTCGGCAAATACGACATTGGCCTAAGATGCACGTGTGTTGCATTCTGTCAATATCAGAGTAACATGACTTTTGATGGGTTACTCGTGATCCTTTATGCTAGCATGGCCGGATTTAAGCACTGGACAGCGGGGCACGTGCTCATGGGCCCTCACACTAAGGGGTACCCCAGAAACTAGGTTATCATATTTTTAGGGTCATCAGGAAACTGTCCAGCATAAATTTCAATATCCTCACACTAGAGCCCTCAAATGATGTGTATTGTTAGGAGGGTATGAAGGAGTGGAAATCGTTCCTAGATGAGAAAGTTGTGGAAAACTACATGGCTAAAACTTTTCGGGCACTAAATATACTGGCAGAAAATTAGCCGAATGAAACCGAAGGAAAGACAGTTATTGTAGAGCTCGAAATATCGATATTTTCACACGAATGAATGAATATGGCCGAATTTCCGTTTTCACTCCAGCCAGGTAGGCCTATCACTAATTTGGCCCATGCTCCCTGTCCCGGAAAGACACCCTGTCAAATAAACCCCCTCCATCGGGGGTAAGAATCAACTTGGTGAGAGCCAAAAACATCGTGTTCACAAAACATGCAATTCCAACAGGAGGTTCAATCTGTCGCAAATGACTGTCGCTACTGCATGGATATCGTTGAAAATGGTGAAAACCTTGGCTATATTCAGGGCGCCGTGTTCTCAGTTTTCAGACCCGTTGTTCAGTTTGTATAATAAAGAAAAAATACAAATTTGTATTCTTTATGAATTACCTTAATCGTAAAATTGTAGTCCTAATCGGTATTAACTTCCCCGACGAAGCTCAAATGTCTTTTATGAACAAACAATAAGACAGAAAATTTTCGTAAGCTCCTCGCGCAGTTAGCTGCACGGGTTACTAGTGCTAGGCGCGCAACCATGGGGACACGTGAATCCCTTATTGACCTACCGAGGAGAAAAGTCCTTTATATAGGCCGACATACCTGTGATGTCGTTCCATACTCAAGTAAATAGTGACTGGGAAGTGCCAATTCTGGTGATCTAGGTGTTTCCATCCAAAATTTTCTTAAGCGTTTCGCGCTAATCATTGGTGGCGTCCCGTTTCCCGTACTGTTCTCCAATGCCTACCGAAGTCACAAAGGTGTCCTTCTTTACCCACACCCTAGATCCACGCCTGAATTCTTATGCCAATTGATCCGAGAGTTTACCCCCTCCCCACCATATCATCCTTCTCGGCAAATCTTAGTCTCTCCGCCATCACACTTTTTGTGCATCACTTTACTCAACATGGCATCTGAGCAAGGTCTGAAAATTCCGGAATTTTTTCCGTACAAAGTAATTAATTCTAACAGTTAAAATGCACAAAGTTGCACCTTGAGTTTTTTCTGAAAAAAAATAAAAACTTCACCCTTGGACCACTACTCTGCATCAGTAGCTCTTGACAATCTAAAATTCTCCCTCTCTTCACAGGCAAATTCCGGATTCGCCACTGCGATGATACATCTGGCTTATGGCCTAAAATTGTTGAACATGTATGGTCTATATATAAGCGCCCAGCCGCTGAAATGGTAAGAAAGTTACGCGTATAGCCCAATCTACCATATCAGTTTTTTCTTCAAAGAGCCAAATGACTGTTCTAGGACCCCCACATAGGTTCTTGCCCAAGGCCTGACCATTTGTAAATCCGGCCCTACATGCTAGTGCTACAGTTGCATCGGAACCGTGAAACCCCTTTGCGGGGAATGCCACTCTATTTTCCACGGAATTGAATATGGTATGATTTATGTGCGCCATCGATATACTACGATGTTTTAAAGGATGCAGATCTTCAATTTCGGGCGTAAATGGCCGAAAGATTTTGCATGAGATTATGGATAATTAATAAAGCTTAAAATTATGATGATTTTCAATGTCGACGACTCGAGTCAAATATCATTCAAGTAAGGTCAAGTCACAAGTTATTTCTCTGCAAGCTATCAAGTCAAGTCACGAGTTTCTCATTTTTCAAATTCCTCAAGTCAAGTTCCCTTCAAGTCAAAGTCAAGTCACAAGTCCAAAAAACAGTTAACAACTCTCTTGATTAGAAGGCCGTCCCTGCACCTGACTTAATTACTTGCAAGTCTGTAAGGCTTGATTTCATTTGTAATAGATAATGAAAAGTTTCCCGATAAGGTTTAATTCCTGTTTAAATGTGTCTGTCAACTGTACACCCAATGGGGCTGCCCGGCAGAGCGAAAATCAACAGAGGGCGCCCTGATATGGGTCATACCAGTTGCGCGAAACACAAGGGTAACCCCGAAGAAGTTTGTAAACATAACATGACATTTACATTGATTAGTAATGTCGTCTATAAAATACTCTATTTAGTTGTTGAAACTCGATAACAGCTCCCTAGTTGAGTACGCTGCAAAATATTGTTTTTGGACAGTACCCGAATTTAAAACAGGATATTATTGTCAGGAGGGCTAAAAATGCCGAAATTCCCAGAAGGAGAGAAGAATTACAGCAGTCGAAATCATACTGTAATTCATACAACAAAGTTCATACAACGTTCAGGCACACTAATATGACACAGAGGGCATAGGCCTAGTGCGTAGCTAAACCAGGGAGATATTACGAAAGGAGATAAAGTTCTTGCCTCTCCTCCGAAACTATTAGGGAGGCTTATCGATAAAAAGCTCCTGATTGTGTGGCTCTTGAACATTTGGGATCACTTTAAAGGGGTTAAGAAGTGGCGAAAATAATTCTTGTCTGCTAGATATCAAACAGTTCTTAAAATTTCTTCCCGTTGCTATTTTATTACAAGTCGTCAAAGATGAAACACTCCCTGAGCTAACTCGATGCAGACCGTGCCAAAAACATAACTAAGTGGCTCTAGCAGCTAGCCCCGGCCCGTGGTAGTTGTGCTAGCTAGTTGCACTAACTTAAGTAGTTGCTAACTTAAGCCAGCTTTTAATATTGCTCTAAGGATATCTAACCTATGACGAAATGATTTCCACACTCTGATAACAAGCTAGTGAAACATTTTTTAGTCTCTTCATATTTTCAAAAGTAGGAATCATGTTTTAGTGTTAGGCCTACACAAGTAAAGCACGGATTGTACTGGCAAGGTAGGGGGCTCAGTCTAATTCCAACCCTTTATTTGTATTGTAAGGATGGTCTTTACTCTTGACCTATACTAGGCCTATAACTATCTAGCCCTACCAGTACGTACATATAAGTACAATAGTGACAGTCGAGTAGGCAGGAACGCAATAAATAAGGCCAACATAAAACAATGGTAGTGATTTAGGTTGGAATAACTTTGTCTGGTGTCGCGTCTTCTTTTGAGGATCATGTGATTTTGGGTAAAAGGTTGGCCAGTATCTTTTAACAGGGCTGGATTTACCTTTGGAAGGGGCGGGGGGGGGGTGGGGCTGGGCACAAACTAATGTGGCCCCTTCGACTACATATATAACTCTACAAGACTACAGTGGTGCAAGCCTCAAAAGAGGGCAAAGGTTGTGGTCACTACCCCCAAAAAAAAAAAAACAAGAATGTGAATTTGTGGTCCCCCTTTTTGTGGGGGTGGGGCCCTGGGCACGCGCCCCGCAAGCCCATGCTTAAATCCGGCCCTGTCTAGCTTTAATTTTGGTTGTTGGTTCATTATTACGCCATTGTTAGGCTTCAAAATTGTCCATTACAGAAATATAGGAGTTATTATAGGAAGGATATTGATGAATAGTTAGGGATTTTTCCAGGAAAGTATAGAAAGGAATATGGCACACATTACTAGTAGCAGTCCTTATCGTCTTCAAAATTCCTCAAATAATGTGACTCATATTATCACAAGTGTGAGCCAAGTGGCAGGACAGTGATTCTGACATCAAAATGGAATTTAGCAAACCACATAAGTTTGGTGAAAGGCAAGGGTAAATCCCCTCACTGTAGTGTATACTGTGTACTTGCATATTTTTAACCCTGGAATAAAGTGCCCATAGATATTATTACAACTAGTGAATACATAAGGCAGCAAAAGTTGCAATATTAAAAGTTATGATCACCAAATGTAACCATATGATGCTTCGAGTGGATGGGTAGCCTGGTAGTTATGGTGGAAAATGAACTGTTGCTTTATGTCCATAAGTGCAAATACATAATTCACCTAAGCTCCAACAAAAATGGGGTTGAAGTGAGATTTTCAAATAGTGTTATTTAAATAGCAGCAAATTAACTCAAGTCACACTTTAAAACATTACACTGTTTTGCCAGTCAATCTTAATAATGTGAGATATGGAATATTATACTGGCCTATCTAGTATGACAACTGTGTGATTGCAATGAATACCGTCAAACTCACTTTTGGAGGCATAGGTAGAATGGCTCTTGTGGGACCATGTTGTACGTTATGTAGTTAGGGTATCCTTACATGAAATGTGATGCCACATATTATCTTTTTGAAATGAAATTTGTTTTCAAAAATTTAGGTTTATACTAAATTAGAAAAAACATAATCATCAGCAAGGGGGAGGGGGCATGGCCCAATGAACACTCCCCATAAAAATGCCAGTGCTCAGTTTAAATCTGTGCAACTTGGCAGGACAGTATAGTTTTCATGTCAAGATGCCTACAGTATACAAACATATCTGTGGTTAAACATACTAAACATCTGAAATCTCACTTGAGGAAATTACTTGACAAAATTATTAAAATGGCAATATGGCAAGAGCCCCTACTTACCCCCAATGATGGGCACTGCAGCGCCAGACCCAGATATAGATATTTTCCACTTTGGTCTGTTGGATAAATTGATATGTCATCTAGGGGCCTGTCACAGAGCCTCAAGTGGGGTTTATGGAAAACCTAAAAGAAATAAATATTGTACAGTGAACTTGTAACATAAGAGTGAGACTCTATTTTCTCAAAGAAAGTTCTTATATTTGGGGGAAAATTTTGGTACTTTTAACAATCAACTGAACTGATTAAATTTGAGGAAAGATGTTAGATGGCAAGGCTCTGGAAAGTATTTGAAACCACTGTACTACCAAATTTTTAGTTTAAAAATTAACAAAAAGCTATCTGTGCTTGAAGTTAAGGTAGGGGTTTTCAAATGTGGAGGACTGTATGACCACAGGAGATTCCAGGCACAAGGCTCTCATCCAATCCCATTGACAACACCACTGCCATTACCTCAAAGAGATATCATCATAGAGTTCACACCTTTTTAAGCAGAGTGGCTAATTTACGGATATGAAATATAAGCTTATTAGTGCCCCATGAAGTTCGTTAAGAGAATATTTCAGAATGCTATAATTACTCCCCCATCAGATATCCTCCCAATTCTAACCTGACCAAATTCCTAGCCTAAACTCTTATCCAGAGGGGGATACTTCTTGAGGGCATAATCTGTGGTGGGAGCTGGCTGGTTAGAGGTTACCTGTCCCTTACTGTAGTTGAGCGGGATTTACTGAATGTGCAGTTGTATACAGTAATAGACCAAAGTAAACTTCAAATGTTGTTGTGAAATCAATAAAGAAAATCTGTAAAAAAAGGACAAAATATAATTTTTTTTGTCTCAAGGCAGTTCTCGCTAATGTATGCAAACTGATGGCAACAGTCCCAGTTGCTCATGAAGACGTGCACAATAAAAATACCATACTTTCTCATTTAATTTCTCTACACTTGGAAAAAAGACGGCCTTACAGTATACTGTAATTACAAAACTTCAAGTTTCTGTAATATCCTACCAATCCACAATGTATTTCAGGTGCTGACAGTAATGTATTTGTGTAGCAATTTGTCCAGCTTACATTGAAAACTTTGGTGCAATGCTAGATAACTTTGTCCCTGCAAGAGCTCCAAATTTCAAAACAACACTTTCTAAAACTCACTTTCCAGATTTTTAAAGCCAGCAACTAACACGATCTAGCACACCCAATACCCTCCTCTGCAGTTTCATGTCCATGAAAAGCAGATCTTGAGAAAAGAATGTGCTTAAAGCAAGTGTGGGTTCCTGCCAAATCACGTAAGAGTGAGTTATCTAAGAGAAACAAAAAAAAATAAAATAAAATAAAATAAAATAAAAAACAGCTTGGGATGGAACGTCTTTTGGACATCATGGGCTTTACACAGCATTTACTGTGACTTCAATCTTTGCAGCCCTTTGGTTGGTCAACAAGAATTTCATCCATTAACACACATGGAATGTATCGTCAGGACTTACAAGTAGTTCACCAGAAGACTGATAAGCATTGCATTGTCAAGTTTTTGGTAACGTGTACTACAGTAGTACCCCATAATATGTGACTTAATCTAAATGTAAAGGTACTCTATATCCAGGTGTGGGGCAACAGTTTGGGCCAGCTTTGGTGGATTCAGTTCCTCAATCTGCTGCTCTTGAAATTCAATGAAGTTACAGTATATAGCACTGTAGTAACTCCAACAAACCAGTCACCTATAAAAGATGAAGAAGAGTACAGTACGTGAGAATAACTTAGTAAAGTATTATCTCTAATTTGTCAGCCTTGAGACACGATGGGAAAGAATTCAGAGGCTGCAACAGAGGGTTGAAGGAGTAGGTTAAGGTGGGAAAGGAATAGAGGGATGACTGAAACAGCTGTTGATATGGTCCCATAAGGCAAATCCTTCTGTCCTTTACTGTATGCTGGCTCAATCCTGTCAAGTCCTTGAAATATCTTCCCAAAACTGGTACATCTTCACCGCCACAGTGCTCACACCCAGGCTGTCATGGTGCCCATCATCATATCATTAGGCCTATATCATGTAAAAGCCTTGTACGGTAGTGTGCTGTACAAAAGTACAGCACACAACCGTACAAGGGTATACACCTCTCAAACATCTTTCTATGACATGGTTAATGCTGTCATAGCAACTAATATTAGGTCTTCTTCATTGGTTCTCAAAATTCTCTTTAGTTAACTAAGCAGCACACTTCGAAAGCCGCTTTTTATATTATCACCAACTTCACATGCAAAATTCTTACTTCTAAGCTTTTCCTTAGTTTTAACTCTCCTTGAAGCCACTCCCTTATTCCAAATCCATACATGGATTTATATCTGGATGTATCTGGCTAAATAAAGGCTTTATCTGGCCATATCAAGCCAGATATAACTTGATAAAGACCAATACTAGATATGTAAATCAAGTTTTGTATGGTCATATCAAGCCAGATATAACTTGATAAAGACCATTGCCAGATATGTAAATAAAGTTTTACATGGCCCTTATCAAGCCAGATATTGATAAAAACCCATACCGGATATACAAATCAAGTTTTATATGGCCATATCATGCCTGATATAACTTGATAAAAACCCATACCAGATATAAAAATCAAGGTTTATATGGCCATATCAAACCAAATATAACTTGATAAAGACCATTGTCAGATATACAAATCAAGTTTTATATGGCCATATCAAGCCAGATATAACTTGATAAAGACCATTGCCAGATATACAAATCAAGTTTTACATGGCCATTTCAAGTCAGATATAACTTAATAAAGGCCAATGCCAGATACACAAATCAAGTTTTATATGGCCATATCAAGCCAGATATAACTTAATAAAGGCCAATGCCAGATACACAATCAAGTTTTATATGGCCATATCAAGCCAGATATAACTTGACAAAGACCAATGCCAGATAGACAAATCAAGTTGTATATGGCCAGATCAAGCCACATATAACTTGATTAAAACATGCCAAATATACAAATCAAGCTTTATATGGCCATATCAAGCTAGATATACCTTGATAAGGAGTAGTGCCAGATATGCAAATGAGTGTTTTGTTAGTTTTCCTATTTTTTGTTTTGATTTGATGCTTGAATTATGCTTGTTCCACATTAAGACATGCACTGGATACACCAGCACCTACCTAGTCATTGTAGTCGTTTAGTGGGTACACTTTTCTTAATACTACAGCAAATGTTGCAAACTTATGCAAATTATTTGTATATTTGGCCGAATCCAGTATCTAAAACTCCATTTTTCATGATTAAGGGAGTTAACAGTATATAAAATATTCACTAGGCAGTAGACAAATTACACCGTCAAATACGTAACAAATTATAAAATAAGAAGCACGTATCACTGTGATCACATAAAAGAAGAAATTTTAAAGCATTTTTTCGTTCACTTTTATGAAGAAAGTCGGCTTTCGGTACTTGAAGAAAGTCGGCTTTCGGTACTTAAGTCAATTCAACCTGGTATTTTACATGAACTCTGGTGGAGCTCCTAAAGCTAGTTATTTCTGGAATTTAATGTCTCCATCAGAGTGAGGTTTAAAGGTCTAACTATGCTTCATTACTAAAGTAGACATGGTCCAGACATACACAATGTCTGGCCAAGATAAACCTGAGCACTTTTGTATTTTATAGCAACCAGATCTGGTCCAGATAAAATTTTATCTGGTTCAGGTAAAGTCTGAGCCATATAACATAAGGACTTTATCTGGTCCAGATAAAGTCTGAGTCAGATAACAACCTTTTTCTGGCCCATATATGGTGCATATCAAGTTCTGGCGTACATTAGCTCAAATTTTTTACCTCTTGCCAGATATAAATTCCATATCTGGGCTAGATATTAATTCCATATCTGGTCCAGATATGGGAATGATATTCAACCCATATAAGGACCATATCTGGTCCAGATAAAATTTTATCTGATCCAGGTAATGTCACAGCCAGATAGAATTTTATCTGGCCGTATATGGCTGAGATCTGGTTCTGGTTTAGATCTGGGTTATATCTGCCCAATTTTTTATCTGGCCAGATATAAATTCTAGATCTGGTGCAGATATGGGCCAAATATCAATACCATATCTGACCCATATATGGAATTTTACATCTTGTCCATATATGGATTTTGAGTAAGGGCTTCTAAACAAGAAGTTAATAAGTGTTCCATTTGGACCAAAAACCCTCTTCGAGGTATTAGTAGTTCTTCTAATTCTCAGCTAGCAAAGTACGTACCATTCGTACCGTACGAATGAAAACAAATGATTTCGCAATACTTTAGGACCCATATGAAAGCGCCCTCTGTCGGTAAGACGAAACGCCGGGCAGCCCCATTACCATTGCTTTTGAAAATTATTCGTATGTGGACTTAGTGGACATGTAATAGGTCAACGACACAACTGTATTTCAAACACATGTAACATTACTAGGCAAATACTTTCTGCCTGTTAAGAGTGGGGGAGTGCTCATTCCACTAAGTTATTTACTTTAGTTGTTATTCCAGCACGATGTAAATTGTTTGGTGTAATCTTATAGTAGAGGTATCCCTCAAAATTGTTCTTCTTGAAATATCATGACTTACAATGTTTTCACAAATTGACCTATGGTGGCCTCAAATGTCCTTAAACTCCACCAAACTGGACAATGGGGTTCTTGTAAACAACATGGGCAGTCCATCTGCTGCATACACAGTTTTATACAAGGTTTACACTGACAGTTTTATCTTTTTTGGTCTCAAATCACCTTTGACCGCCACCCAAACAATTGAAATATTGAACGCAATATGGGGCATCCACATGCTAACTATGAGATCCGTCAAAGCCACACTCCATAATCTGTCGTGTTTTACGAGGTTTCACTATAGGACCGCTTGTGTCTCCAAATGAACTTTCACCTCAACAAAAGCAAAAGACATTCCAAGTATAAAAAACATTAATGATTCCTTGATTTCTTGTCAGTAGTATATTGAGTCCAAGTATGAGATCTATTAGTTTAAAAGAGTTTCTTAGACTCACCGCCGTTGACCCCAAATGACTTTGAGTTTCAACAAGTGTATTTTTCTAATTACAACGCAGCCACATTCCAAGTATGACGAGCATTAATGATTTCTAACCTGAGATGTGCTACTGTTTCAGAGGATTTTAGGTTTTGACTTCTGGTGATATTAAATGACCTCTGACCTCCTCAAAAACAAAAGGAACCTTCCTCGCAATATTATATATATATAAATATATATATATATATATATAGCCTGTATGAAAAGTATCCATCATTGCTCTCTTGATATAACGTGTTTTCAAGCGGTTTACAAATTTTCGTATTTCACCTCTGCTGACCTCGGATGACCTTAGATCTCCACCTTAATTTTTGAATATGAAATTCAAATGAAATATTTTTCCTCACGATGATTGGACATTTAGCGGAAACAGTCATTACAATTGTGAAGTTGCTGTTGGAGCCATACGGACTCACCTTGCCAGCGCGTGTTACTGGTTTTAATTTTCCAGGTACATGGAAGTTGTAATCTTTTTTCCTTTTAAAATGTCTACATTTTCTTACACTTGTCATTTGTATTGACATTATGACACAAAAGCAGTGTATAATGATGAATCAGCCTATCATTCGGAAATACTGAAAAAGACTTTCATTGAAAATCGTCTTCAAAAATTACAGGTATTCCATGACATCCACAATAAATTTCAATAGTTAATCAGAATATTGGAAAATTTCAAGTGATAGGCATTACACGGTATTCGGTGACGACGAAGTTCTCTTTTAAGTTCTATATAGGGCAAGCCACAATAAGAGGACAATCCACGAAGTCACGCATCTCATCGCTGGTACGCATTTCATTCAACGTTATGATAAGAGTAACACATACCCACTCACATCACCAATGAGCCTAATATTTATAGAAATATGTATTCTTCAATGCCGTGAAGAGAGTTATCAACTGTGACCAATGTGTTTGAATCCTCAACGATAATACCAGTTCCTAACTTAGTCCGCAGCAAACAACGGCGACTATTAAATGGGTTACCTCGTCTTCAAATGTATTGACTGGTCTAAACCTTTCTCAGATTCACATATACTCTTCAGTACTTAGTACTTCTGCATGGATACGAATCCTTCATATCTGTCTATGCATGTAGGGTCTTAACTATATCCAAAAATAATGATTTCTACAAGCGATCCTTTTGTGTTGTAGTTTTCCACATATTACCAAGCCACTGAATCTTGCTGACATATGACGTCTACACCATTGTATGCCAAATAGAAGCAGTGTTGTGTAATTATGAGAAAGTTAGATTAATACACGCGCATACCAGGTTAAGGCCACAAGAAATCTGACCTATGACTCAATCCACGCTGCATTCCTTTTTTTTGGTTTCCCGAAAAGTAAAACTTAGGAGCCGCTCTTGCTGACCTTGCAAAAACTTGAGAGGGACTGGGAATTGTAAGGTCGGAAATGACTACCGTAACACACGAATTACAGTGCACGCAATACATCAGTGCACTGATGAATAGTAAACACAGCTCCAGTCATCGTTGCCTGTGATAACAGCCAGCGACGTAGTTGCACCATAACCTCTTAGCATGTATCGAATGCACCTTTTTGTGTTGGATGTACCCATTTTAAGAGATGGAGCCAGTGCGAATGCAGAGCAGACAAATTGTGCTCTTACGGGGTCATCGAATGCTATAAAACCTGCAAAGTCTGAAATACTACCAACCGTATCGCCATTATTATAGGCAATTACTGTGTGGTTTTGTTCATCGAGCGAAAGATGGTAGAAATGCTGTAAGTCGAAGACTATGGTAGTATCAGTTTTCAGCAGCAGTAGCTCGCCAACTGGTTCGATTTCATGTCTGCTGGCAGTGATTACGTAATATCAGTCATCGATTGTGCGCTGTTTTTTTAGTGCTACCAAAAACTTTCTGTAAGGTGAATCAGACTTTTAGGCTAAGCAGAGTTTCCCTATCAAATGTCGTACAGAATAGCTTGAAGGAGAACTTATTGGATTATTTTCATGAGGAATTGTCACAGGTGGGAAAG